>BRXY01000007.1:39169-101396 GCA_030267945.1 Triparma strigata
GGATAACGTGAGGGGGAGGGATGTGAGGGGTGCGGAGGACCGAGTCTTCAAATAAAATTTTGCAACGGCTACTGGACTTTCTTCTCCAGGACATCTGAATGTCTTCCACTGAATCTGGACACTCCTGATCTGTGGGACAAAAAAAGTCAACGCCGAGTGATAAAAACATCTTACGTAACGGTCGCACCAAACTCAAACTCATTCTGAATTAAAAAATAAAGAAATCCGTGTGACAACGTTGACGATATGCGCTTTATATTTTCAAAGGATTTAGTTGAAGGCGATTCGTCTCCTCCACCTCCCTCCTATCGATGAACTTCACATCCATGCCTAGGATCACTGCTCATACTCCTTCAAGAGATTTCCCGCAATAACCAAATGCTGCACTTCACTCGTCCCCTCATAAATTTCTGTAATCCTCGCATCCCTGTAATGCCTCTCCGCCGGCATGTCACTCACGTACCCCATGCCTCCCAGCACTTGAATAGCCTGATGAGCGCACATGGTCGCCGCCTCGCTCGCGGCGAGCTTCGCCATGGCGGCCTCCTTTGTGAAGTTCTTCCCGGTGTCCTTGAGCATTGCCGCCCTCCAGGTGAGGAGACGCGCCGAGTCACGTGCCAGCGCCATCTTCGCCAACATTTGCTGCACCATCTGCAGCTTGGCGATGGGGCTGCCGAAGGCCTTGCGTTCCACGGCATACTTGGCGGCACAGTCTATGGCGGCCGACGCAATTCCTAGGGCCTGGCCGGCGATGCCGATGCGACCAGCGTCGAGGGTCGTCATGGCGACTTTGAAGCCCTGGCCTTCAGCGCCGAGGAGGTTCGAGGCAGGGATGACGACGTCTTCCATGATGAGGTTTCCCGTGCTGCTCGCACGGATGCCCAGCTTGTCCTCCTTCGCTCCCAAGCTGAATCCGGGCGCGTCGGTCGGTACCAAAAATGCTGAAATTCCCTTGTGCTTCAGGGACTTGTCTGTGGTGGCAAAGACGATGGCGGTGGAGGCGTCGTGGGCGTTTGTTATCCAGGCCTTCGTGCCGTTCAGTGTGTACGAGTCGCCGGTCTTCACCGCAGTCGTGGAGGCAGCGCCGGCGTCACTGCCGTTCCCGGGCTCGCTCAAACCGAAGCATCCGATCTTCTCCCCAGTGGCATAGGGCATCAAGAACTGCGATGGGTGGAGTAGGGAGCGAAGCGGGCCAAGGATTGAGGCGACGAGTTAGAATAAACTGGTGTGAAAATGAGTGGCCGAATGGCCTCCAATAATTATAGACATCGCATTCGCAGGTTCTCTCTCTTTCTCTCTCTCTCTCTCTCACCTCCTCCTTCTGCTCGGGGGTGCCGAACTTATCCACTGGCCCGCCGTATAGGGAATTCTGGACGGACATCACCACCCCGGTGGAGGCGCAACCGCGGGACACCTCCTCCATGGCTATGGCGTAGGCGAGGTAGTCGAGGTCGGCTCCGCCGTAGTCGGAAGAGAAGGAGATGCCCATCAGGCCGAGTTCGCCCATTTTCTGGACCGCAGCAGCGGGATATTCGTGGTTCTGTGACGGGTGGAGCGAAGCGACGAGGTGGGTTGGGAAGAGAGATTTTATTGGGGTGAGTTTCCCTTTTTGATAAGGATGCGTGAGAGGGTTTCAGACAGCTTTACCTTGTCCCACTTGCCTGCATTGGGAGCGAGCTCCTCGTCGGCAAATTTGCGGCACATCTCGTGAATCATCTGGTGTTCCCTGGGAATTTTGGCGAGAAGAGATGGGTTAGAGGGTGAAGCACTAAATTCCAGGCCGTCGGGTAGCTTTATTTTGAGTTTGTTTTGCAATAGATAAAGACAAGGGGATTTCGGCCGTCACCTCCGAACTTCAGCTGCCCTGGGAGAACTTACTCAGGGAGCTGCTCGTGCGTTGTATAGCATCTCAGGGCAGAACGAGAGCCAACCTGGGGGGCACGAGACCTGATACTAGAGGCGGCGAGTCGTAGCATGATTGGTTTGATGATGAGAGGGTGATGAGCCTATATTTCCAAGGACTTTTTCTATTCAAGACCCAGCGCCTGAAGGGACGAGCAACGTCATATCTTAACGTTTAATTTCGTGATCTCACTGTAATTGGTTCTCGCATTCCGGAACTATCTCTCTCAATTATCCGTAAACAACCTCCCGAAGGCTCTCCAAGTCTTCGACCAAGTTTGGCTTAGTCAGGTCATCAAATTCGTCAACCTTTGCTCATAATCATGTCGATTGAGGAAAATTCGAACGAAGGGAAGTTCTCGCGATCCCTGAATCCCATGAGTAGTTCTGATGGCGTTGTTGCGGCTGGAATGTTGTCTGGAGTGAAGGTGCGTGCGTGCCTGATAGGGTTACGAGAGGGTTAGGTTACGAGTGCGCCCTACCAAATTTCTCCACGATAAACTAACTACCTCCTCCCACATAATCTCAGGCTGCCGCAATCACCGCGATTCCCACCGCCGGTATCTCCTACTATCTCCACAAAACCTCTGCCTTCTTCCGCAAATCAACCTCCGTCTCCTCTCGAACTGCCCTGCTGGTGATGCCTCCCCTGTTCGTGTTCGCCCTCCGCTCCGAGCTCGAGATAATAAGCCTGAAGCGCAAGGAGGCGCGCGCCATCATGTTCGAGAATTCGGCCACCGACTCCGAAAAAAACAAGAAAACTCACAATCCCGAAGCCGCCACCCCAGAGCGAGTGCAGGAGCTGACCGATGAGTACCTTCAGAACTTTGGCTCCCCCGCCCGCATCAAGCCTCAAATGCAGGTCTACCACCACTTCTCCAACATCATCGCGGGGCACCCCTTCAAGATCCTCGGCCTCGTCACCGTTCCCACAGTCGCCTACATCGGCTTCAACCAGGCCACCAACCAGCACAAGGACGCGCTGAAGCTCTCCCAGAAAATAATGCACACCAGGGTGTACGGTCAGTTCGGCACTCTACTCCTCCTCGGGGTTTTCATGTCTTGGAAGATAAGCCACGACACGTATGGCGATTTCATCTCGGTGGAGGACGCAGAGTGGGAGCTCAGCGAGAGCGCCAAGCAGGGGCGAAGGTTCAAGGAGAAAATAGAGAGGGAGTGGGTCAAGAAGAACGTCAAGGAGAATGCCATCAAGCAGAGGCTTAAGATGGAGGCTGAGGAAAGAGTGAGGAAAGAAAAGAGGGATGCCATGCAAGTCGCTTTGAAATCCAGGGAGGAAGCTGCCTCTGCAACGGTTACTGCTACTGCTCCCAAATGAGAAATCATGTAAATCATGTATAATTCATAAAGCAAATTTGATTTCATCAAAATCACTTCTTCGCTTTTTCACTCCTTCAACACCGCGTGCTTCTTCCAAAACTCCACGGCCTTCATGTACTCTTCTCTATCTATGGGCTTCCCGCTCCCTCCGTGCTCCTCTCCGAGGGCATTTCTCA
Source organism: Triparma strigata (assembly GCA_030267945.1). Lineage (NCBI taxonomy): Eukaryota > Bolidophyceae > Parmales > Triparmaceae > Triparma > Triparma strigata. The sequence continues at coordinate 42,586 of BRXY01000007.1, forward strand.
TGGCGGTGATGGGGTTCATAGGAAGCTCGTAGTCGACTGTCTGAGGTTTGATGCTGACGATGGACCAGGGGGTGTCAGCGTGGGAAGGGTCGGAGGGCGTGGAGGTCGCGGCGTTCTCCTTGATAATTTGAGCGCGGGAGTACAGGATCACGTCGAGGAAGGTAGGCTTGGCGAGCTCTGATTTAGGGATGGAGGAGGAAGGAAAGTAGCGGGTCAAGACGGGGAGCTGCAACGGCGGCGACGAGCGAAGCGAGCCGAGGGGCGAAGCGACGAGTTAGAATATACAGTAGCGGTGCACTCACACACACAATCTCACCTCCTTCTCGTTCCTGGCCTCGTACTCCGTCCTGAGCAGGCTTTCGTTCTCGGGCGTGACCTCCAAAAAGTTGACGTCCGCCTCGCATAGAATGGTTCCGTCTGGCGCAGTGTTTGGGATGAAGATGTGCTTGCAAAACGGGGCGTAGCCCTCCTTCAAACATGCATCGGAGGCGCCGTTGGCGCTGATGTACTCGTTGCAGATGCTTTCGAAGGCCTCGCAGGTGACCGACATCTTCGAGCCGCCGTAGGTAGTGGAAGTTTCCGCGTGGGTTTTCGGAAACTGGCGGAACGCGAACTGGTCGGTGGTCACGATGACTGAGTTCGAGGAAGACATCCTGAGCCCGAAGCTTCGAGAAGGACGAAGAGCCGACGACGAAAGGTGGCGGAAGGCGTGTGCGCTGGGGTGAAAAATACCCGCGAGAATGATGGTTAAGAAGATATTAAGAAGACCGGATCGAAAGGACAAGCACAGGCGCATTGATCAAAAAGCTAAAGTGGACTTTTTGCAGAGAAATATTTGCCTCCTTATCCCTAAATAAATAGTACGTTCCAAAGGAGGTGCTCCTCATGCTGGCGGTATTTAACATGAATTGGTCCCAGAAGCAGGTCCCTCCACCCCGCCCACGTGTTCTTTGACAGTATTTTCATAACATTTATAAAATCGAATTTGGAACGGGGACGGATGCAATATCCAAATTTTCGCCGTTTATCCGTATCGATAGCGCTGAATTCTCGGACTGTCGGCTTACTCTTGCGTATTCTCTGCACTCTGATAAATATTGACGTCTCTTAACCGCTAATAAATCCACAAAATTGAAATACCTCAAGACGAGTTACGCGCAAATCAATCCGCTACATAACACACTAGCATGTTAGCTAACACTCACCACTCCTTGCCTCTTATTTTGCCTCTTCCGCAGCCATGACCGCCAGAACAGGAGAGACCTTCAATGAGCGCTCCAAGGGCAAGGACATCCGCATGTCCAACATCGTGGCCGCCAAGGCCGTTGCTACTGCTATTCGCACGTCTCTGGGCCCCAGGGGCATGGACAAGATGATCCAGAAGGGAGACGGGGAGGTTCTTATTAGTAACGATGGCGCGACAATTCTGAGCCAGATGCAGGTCATGCACCCCACGGCTAAGATGTTGGTTGAGTTGAGCAAGAGTCAGGATATCGAAGCTGGAGGTGAGTGTGCGAGTGCTGTTTAATGTATAAATAATGATAATATCGCAATTGAAGTTGTCATTCTAACCCACTGCGCCTCTCCCTCCGCCAGACGGAACCACCAGTGTCTGTGTCATCGCCGGAGCCCTCCTCGACGCTTGTGGTCAGCTCCTCAGCAAGGGAATCCACCCCACCCAAATTGCCTCCTCCTTCATGAAGGTGAGAATCGAAATGAAACGAAACGAACGAGACAAAATGAACCTCCAACACCCCCACACATACACTAACCCCCTCGACCCCCTTTAATCCCTTCCTTTTCCAGGCTTGCAACGCCGCCGAGACCATCCTCGAGGGAATCTCCCGCCCTGTCGACCTCACCAAGCGTGAGGACCTCATCTCCGCCGTCAACACTTGCTTGAGTAGTAAGGTCGTCAGTCAGAATTCCGACGTCCTCGCCCCCATCGCCGTCGATTCTGTGCTCGGAGTCATCGACTCTGCCACCGCCAAGAACGTTGACCTCAGGGACATCAGGATGGTCCAGCAGGTCGGAGGAACCATCGACGACACTGAGGTGAGTAGTTGAGTCGAGTTTTCATTCGTAGCACTTCCTTCGTAATCTAACCCCAACGCTGCAGCTCGTCAACGGAATCGTCTTCGACAAGGGAGCCAAGAAATCCGCCGGAGGCCCCACCAAGTTCGAGAACGCCAAGATCGCCCTCATCCAGTTCTGCCTCTCCGCCCCCAAGAGTGACATGGAGAACAACGTCGTCGTTAGTGATTACGCCGCCATGGACCGTCTGCTGAGGGAGGAGCGTAAGCACATCCTTGGCCTGTGTAAGAAGATCAAGAAGAGGTAAGAGTGGAGGGGGGGTCGAGGTGTGTGCTGGTGCGCTGTGCTGTGAAGAAGAAGACAAAACACGTACTTTCCGCGTTGTGACCCTACCAATTGGCCGTGTGGCCTAATGGATAAGGCGCCAGATTCCGACTCTGGAGATTGCGTGTTCAAGTCACGCCTCGGTCGTATTTGGTCATATTGCGTATTGAGGGTCGTACGTATTTTTATGTTATCATCTGAGCACATGCTTTCGAGCGATGTTTCAAGCGGATTTGCAAAATCCCACTTCGATAGTCTCACCCTCCCCACCCCCCACCCCCAGTGGAGCCAATGTTGTTCTCATCCAGAAGAGTATCCTCCGTGACGCCTACAATGAGCTCAGTCTCCACTTCCTCGCCAAGATGGACATTATGGTCGTCACCGAGATTGACAGAAACGATGTTGAGTTCATTGCCAGGACTCTAGGCTGCCAGCCCATCGCTCACGTCGACTCCATGACCCCCGACAAGCTCGGAAGCGCCGAGCACGTCGGAGAGGTCTCCATCGCGGGATCGGGACACAAGGTCGTCAAGATGACAGGAGTGAAGAACCCCGGAAAGACCATGACCGTCCTCCTCCGTGGCTCCAACAAGCTGGTGCTCGCCGAGGCTGACCGATCCGTCCACGACGCTCAGTGCGTCGTCAGGTCGCTTGTCAAGAAGCGTTTCATGATCGCCGGAGGAGGAGCCGCTGAGGCCGAGATTTCCTTGAGGCTCAAGGAGGTGAGAAAGCGTCGATTTTATTTTGCTGCGAGTCCCCACCCATTTCTAACTCATGCTAAATTCGTCGCAGCTGTCCCACGGCGCCACGGGCATGGATGCATTCTGCATGAAGGCCTTCGCCGAGGCGTTGGAAGTCGTCCCCTACACCCTCGCCGAGAACGCTGGACTCAATCCCATCAACATTGTTACCGAGCTCAGGAAGGCTCACACCGAGGGAGTCAAGGGAGCCGGAATCAACGTCAAGAAGAACAAAATCACCGACATGTACGAAGAGAACGTCTTGCAGCCCCTTCTCGTCAGCACTAGCGCTATTACCCTTGCCACCGAGACCGTGTGTATGATCCTCAAGATCGACGACCTCGTCGTTGTGATGTAAATGTAACTGTGCACGAAAGAAAAGAAAAAAGGGGGAGCGGAGAGGGAGACAGAAGGAGGAAGGAAGGAAGAAGGAAGGAGTATCAGTTGTTTGGGAGCTATAAACAGAAACAAAACCAAGAAGAAGACTTTTGATCTTTTAAAAAAATATGCTCAGTGCCTTTTCCGTTCCGCTTTTGCCCTCCATTCTCTGCTGCTTGAGTTCCAAGTCCGAGTTTTGGTCGAAGCAGAGGCCCCTGCAACTCTTATTGTTGTTAGACTGCTTCTCGGTTTTAGTCTTCTGCTCCTCCTCCCTCATCTGCTGCATGGCCCTGGAGATGTCATCCGTGGACGTGAGTCCAATATAAATCGACGTAAGCACTCCCAGGGCGCCAATTACCGCGGCAGGGATGACGACTAGAAGACTGCAAAGGTGAAGCGTTAGAATTTAGACACAGTGAAATTGCATTATATGTTGTTGATTCCTCTCACCTTCCATCCACGTCTATCGTGCCCAACAAAGGGACCTTCACTGATTTGGAGGGGGAAGGGGGGGACGACACCTTGGGGGGCGTATTCGATGTATACTCGAAGACCTCGCGACCGCGATCTGACGAGCATAGCGTGAAGATGTATGTTAATGATTTGTTATATGGCGACGCTGTGCACAAACTATAGCGCGTCCTCACCTTGGCCTCTTGTTGCGCCCATCTTCCCAATTGTCTTTTCAAACTCGGCTTTCCTGGCGACTGCGGCCTCAGCGGAATCAGCCTTCTCCGGCTCTCCCTCTTCATCCACGGCCTCAACCTGGCTGAGATTCAACGACTTCGCCTTGGCCATCAACTCCTCGTTAATTTCCTCGTCCGACGCGCGAAGGAAAGTCGTAGCTAGCCGACTGTCGCCACCAACTCGAAGAGGACGATATGATATGAGAGCAATTGGCTTAGATTTTACACGCTGAGGCTGGTGCAGCGGAGGCTGGTGGTGGAAATTAAATGCTTGAGTGATTGCTACCGTGGTGAGCACGATGATGAAGAGCGGGAGCTGCATCTTTCTTCTGTCGAACAATTCGTTTTTCCAGGGATATCACACACACGCCACTGTAATTACGCAAGGCAGCCAATCAATGTCCTCCACGCCCGTCAGGAAAGGTCTATGGAACTTGAGCCCGAAGCAATCTTCAAAATCTCCTAAAAAGACCTTCAAAGATGCCGCCAAAATTATCATTGAGACGGTGAGATCGCTGTGGGATATAAGATACAGCACCATATTTACAATCATTGTGCGTACGCAGTTGGAAATTGATTGCGTGACCCTAACATAGGCTAAATGCGCTCTATAATGCATACTAATTACGTCTTTCGGCGCCGTAAAACCCTCCGTTCTACCACTATTCATAAAGTGCTCTGATCGCCAACATCAATCGTGAATTGTAAAGTATTGTAAAGTAACGTAAACAAACTAACACACTGTATATAACTGACAAAACACACTGACATTCACACTGGTGTTAACACTGGCACACGTAGCAAAAGGCGAATGACGAATACCGGAAGAAGAAGGAACGGCTGAAGGGCGAGCCCTACTCGGCAGTGGTTGAAGGCCTCACTGGCGCTCAAGGAACCCTTGCAGTAATCTCTGCCCTGCTCGCCGGTTTCGCCTTCAGCGGTCTGACCGCCGTGACTCCGGAGGACGCGGACAGGGTCCACCCCACCGTCGCGGCCCTGTACTTCGTCACGACCACCGTGTCAGTCGCAGTGCAGCTCTTCGTCTGCGTTGTTTGTACTTTGCTGGAGCAGGAGGGGAAGGTGAGTAACTAATAGCTTTTGTTAACGTGTACCGACGTTTCACGTTTAATTCTATTAGTAACAGTGAAAGGCTGTCAAAACTACGCGAACAGGACACAGCTACGACACATCTTAATTCAAAACTCGTCGCTTATACGCTGTCATAACAAACAACACAGGTTGCGAGAGGTTTGGCGTTGGCCAGGGGAAGCGACGCTGCTTCGAGCTACGAGTACGAGGAGCAGCTGAAGGGTTGGTACGGCAAGCAGGAGTTCGCCGTGTTCAGGACTCAGATAATCTGGGCGTTTGTGTTCGGGGTCCCGTGCTTCGCGTTTTCGCTCGCGTTCCTCTGCCTCCTCAAGATCAACCAAATTGGGGTTGCTGCGGCGTGCTTCTGCTGCTTCGCTTTCGTCGGGATTCTCATGCTCAGGTATATCCTTTGGTTGAACGAGATGTTCCGCGTCGGAGTGTTGGGGATGAAGGGGAAGTTCTCGTCTCCGCGAGTATCCTTCGTGAAAAAAACTCAGCTCGCAAACGAGGAAAAGGAAAGAAAAGAATGAACAAGATTAAAAAGACGACATGAAAGAAAGAAACATGACAAACGAGGGACGATTTCAACTTCAACCAAATTTCAAACTCCCCATCTTCTTTTCTGTCGCCTACAGTTTTCCATTTTATAGCTTGCTCTGATTCTTTGATTTATCGTCCGCCCATTTGTAGACGCTCTTGCCCTCCTTGACGAGGTCGACAAGAAGCTGGCTCGGTTGCCACCAGTCGCTTCCTCCGTACTTTTCGTAGTACCTCTCGGTCGTCTTCAGCACGTGCTCGAGGCCAACTTCTTTGTCGGCCCAGTACATTGGGCCGCCCCTCCACACGGGCCAGCCGTAGCCGTATATGTAGATGATGTCGATGTGCTCGGGGCGGGCGCAGATTCCTTCCTCGAGAATCTTGAAGCCCTCATTGACAAGCGGGAAGAGGCTGTGGTTGGGGCAGGGTTTGTTAACACATCGAACTTTGAAACACGACGAACCAAATCAAACCACAACTCACCTCCTCTCAACCAGATCCTTATCCTCAAACAGAACCCCCTCGCCTCGCTGGGCCTCGAGCCACTTCTCGACCTCTTCGGAGTGCATGGGGACGCGGCCCTTTCCAATCTCCGGGTCGTAGTCGTACCAGCCCTTGCCGGCTTTCTGGCCGATCCTGCCAAGGTCCTTCACAATGTTGTCGGGGATATCGGTGTACCTAAGCCCGGCGGGAGCGCCCCCGTCAGCCCAGCCCTTCTCCTGCCTGATGAGGTAGCCGATGTCGTTGCCAGCTATGTCGCCCATGGTGAAGGGCCCGATGGCGCAACCCAGGTCGACGATGGCAGCGTCAACGTCTCCGACGCCGGCTCCCTCCTCCACGCAGAAGGCCGCCTCGCCAGTGTACGGGGCGACCATCCTGTTGCCGACGAATCCGTCGCAGTTGCCCACGAGGACGCCAATCTTGCCGATCTTCTTGGTGTGGGCGGTTACGTCGCTGATGGTCTGATCGCTGGTGTGCTTGCTCTGGACATTCTCCACGAGCTTCATGACGTTCGCAGGAGAGAAGAAGTGCATGCCCATGGTTCTGTGGGGGTCGGGGGGGCGGAAGGGCGGGGGGGCAGGGCGAGCCGAGGAACGAAGCGACGAGTTAGAATAAATAATCATGCGTTATCAGTTCATCGCTTCGCTCCTCGTTGTTGTCGTTGTTGTCGTTGTTGTCGTTATTGTCGTTGTCGTCGTTCTCTCTTTCGCTAATTCTCACCTGCTGCTGTCCTTCACCACGCCTCCGATCTCATCAATGTCAAGGGTACTCGTGTTGGTGCAAAGAATCGTGTGCTCTCCAACGATGCCGTCCAATTCTTTAAAAATTTTCTTCTTCAAATCCATGTTCTCGAACACGGCCTCGACGACCAAGTCGACGCCGGACAGGCTGGTCAGGGTGGTGCTCGGTGTCATCATGGACAGGTTCTTGTCGGCCCTCTCCTGGGTCGCCCTGCCGCGCTTGACGTCCTGAGACAGGTTCGCCTTGACGATCTTCTCCCCACGGACCAAGCCCTCGGCGTTCACGTCCACGAGGGTAACGTCGTAGCCAGCGCGGAGGAAGCAGGTGGCGATGCCAGCGCCCATGGTGCCTGCGCCGATGACGCCCACCTTGTTGGGCAGGGGCGAGGACGGCTTGGGAGCCCCGCGTGCGAGGCCGGTCGCAACGCGCTCGGCAAAGAACGCGTGCCTGCGGGCCCTCCCCTGGGCGCTGTTGGCAAGGAGGTCCATGAAGATGCTCATCTCAGTTTCGATGCACTCCTCGAAGGACTGTGCGAGGAGCGAAGGGGTTACGGTTAGATAGAGCAATAGAGAGTAGCGGTGATTGTGAACGAGCGGGTGGTGTCTCCCATCTCACCTTTCCAGGCTCGTACGAAGCCTTGATGGCGTCGACGGCGCCGTGGACGGCCTCTCCGCCCATGTGGGGTTGGGGGAGCTTCTCCTTGGCAGCGTCGCACATGGCGTCGTTGCCTGAGGCGTCACCGGAGACCGTGCGGGTGGACAGGTTACGGTCGGCGAGGTCTTGGGGGGAGTTGTCAGCAGCAGAGAGGGCGAAGGAGGAGGCAAAGTCCTCGACGCTCTGGCCGTCTGGGGCGACCCCGTCCAGGACGTTGTTGTCAAGAGCCTCCTTTGCCTTGATCATTCGACCGGAGGTGATGGTGTCCAGGGCGAATTTGACGGAGGAGACACGGGGGAGGCGCTGAGTGCCGCCGGCCCCTGGAATGATCCCGAGGTGGACCTCAGGGAGGCCGACCCTCGCGCGAGGATCAGCAACGCGGTACTTGCACGCGAGGGCGAGCTGACGAGCGAGTAGATTTAGTTAGTTGGTTTTTGTGTGCCCTGTTCTGTTGTGGCTCACCTCCAAACCACCACCCAAAGCGACGCCCTTGATGGCAGCAACGGTGGGCTTCTCAACAGCCTCGAGCGTCTCGATCAAGTCGTGAAGAGATGGACGCTGAAACTCCCCGCTCGCATTGAACTCTGTGATGTCCGCACCAGCCGAAAAGGCAGAGGAATGATCAGACCCGGCGATCACAATGGCCTTCACAGAGGGGTCGGCATTCGCGGCGTTGATCTCGTTCAACAAATTCTTGCGGGTCTCATAGCCGAGAGAGTTGACCTGGAAGGTGAAGTGTGATGATGATGTTGACGAGGTGAAAGTGAAAGTCGATGTCAGAAGTGTGATGGGGGGGGAGAGTTGGAAGGGCGGAAAGGGAAGGGAAAGTGGAGCGCTGTGGTTCAGATAGCCCTGGTTGATGGCGCGAGCACACGCATCGGTGTTCGATGCGAGACTCGGCAGAAGGGAGTAGTAGGCGACGGACGACGGGATCCTGATGATTTTGTTGTGGAATATATATTTCGACGTTGACTTACCCGATTCTTCTCTATTCCCTGGGCGATCTTCAGTACACGAGTGGACATGAAGCGTCTTGCTGTTCCCAGCATTGTCTACGTAAGCAAAAATCCAAGTTTGTTTCTTGTGACTTTTTCTCAAGAAAATTGATTAGATTTTGTCATATTCTTCACTTTCAGATCTCTTAGAGAAATAATTTCCATTTAAAAGGACAAAAAGGGTTTTGAAGGTGGTCTCAAAAATTGAACAAAAAATGATCCAAATTGTCCTAAATGCGTTCTCATAGCTAGATAAATATACTCAGTATTCTAAACATGGAACTTATTATGTCTATAACACTTTTTATAATGAAAATCTATTGTTAAAATCAGTCAAAATGGGATTCTTTCAAAATATTTAATATTGTAAAAATTCGTTGAGAGGTCTTAAATTGAATAATGTGAACAGAATTGATCCCAAAAATACGTCAGTCGTTAGATATAATTCCCTGGGAAAATCCAACCCGTCTCAAACGTCCCCCGTACCGATTTAGGCTGTCACTTTTCACATTTTTTCTAGCAACGCAGTATTTTATCCCAATACATAAACAAAAAAACACTTGCTTCCGGGAAGAGGCCCTATTAGAAAGAAATTGATCAGAAATGCTGCGTCGTTTCACTTCTTCGCGGACACTTCCTTCGCGGCCGACCGTGAGAATGAACAAGCACAGCAAGGCGCGCTTCGGCAGCCACTTCCCGGTGACACCGCACGAAATCACGCCGAAGCTGAACGTGCCCGCGGGAATCCCGAAGCCCCCTTACGCTTTGACTGGTGAGGTAATTCCTCCTCCCGTGACCGTGGCCCTGCACAAGCCGGACACCATCAGCAGAATGAGGGCTGCGTGCGGCTTGGCCCGTGAAGTGTTGGACCTGGCTTGTGCCAGCGTGGAAGTTGGAATAACGACGGATGAAATCGACAAGATAGTGCACAGCGCCCTCTGTGAGCGTGGCGCTTATCCTTCTCCCCTGAACTACGCTGGCTTCCCCAAATCTGTTTGTTCCAGTGTGAACGAGGTGATCTGTCACGGCATTCCCGACACCCGTCCTCTGATGGACGGCGACATTGTCTCCTTTGATGTGTCGTGTTTCCTTGACAGTGTCCACGGTGACAATTGCGGCACTGTTGCTGTCGGGAATGTGGATGAGGCTGGCGCAACCTTGATCAAGGCTGCGAAGGAGGGCATGATGGCTGGCATAGCCGCCGCCAAGCCTGGCGGTTGCCTCACTGCGGTTGGCGCCGCCATCCACGAGGTTGCTGACAAATACAACTTCTCCTCTGTGAGAAAGTACTGTGGGCATGGTGTTGCGGACGTTTTCCATGCTCCTCCCTATGTCAAGCACTTTCGAAATTCGGACGAGTGTTTGTTGTTGCCAGGTGAGAAAGTTAAGCTCTCTCTCAAACCCCTCGCAGCCCCCCTCTGACCCCACTCCCCCGCAAACACTCCACAGGAATGATTTTTACCATTGAACCAATGTTCGTGGAAGGAAACCAAGCCAGCACAACGTGGACTGACAACTGGACTGCGGTCACTGTCGACGGCGGCCGCGCAGCTCAATTCGAGCACGCCATTGTAATTACCGAGGACGGGAGTGAGATCTTGACTCTGAATCCGAACAATCCTGTCCCTTAATCGTAATAATAATCGTAATAATAATCGTAATAATAATAAAAACATCGCGCTCCCCCCTTTGTTATATACAATTTACAAGTCAGCATAACTTTATAATACATTAATTAAACCTCTTGCTCGCCTTCTTCTTACCACCCCCGCCGAAGGCGATGTGGTCCATGCTAGCATCAAGGTTGTTCATGGCCTCCTCGACGGAGCCCCCCGTATACTTCATATCAGTTGCGTCTGCGGTCAGCCTCTTGGTGTAGTATCTGCTAACGTGTTCGTCAGTTAGCTCTGTGGCACGTGAAGATTGGCGTTATTTAGTTAGAACGTGCGCATGAACAAATCCGATGAAGTGTTGTAGTTACACTTGTCATCGCTTCGCTTTTTGTCACTTCGCTCCTTGTCGCCCCCCCTCCCTGCCCTCTGACCTTCCGGACCCTTCACAAACTTTGCACCTTCGTAATGGCCCCAGCCGTGCACACCCTTGACCATCTTCCTCTTGCCGAAAGCGACCTTCAAAGTCGGATCAAGACCTGCAACGCGTTAATTTTAGCGTTGACGAGTTAGAATTGCGTAGCGGTGAAGGTGACATACGAACGGATTTTACGTGTTCCCGCATATGGAATCGACGCTTATCCAGCTAGTCGCTTCGCTCCTCGCGCTCCTCGCGCTCCTCGCGCTCCTCGCTCACCTGTGTAGACACCCTTGATTCTCTGCGGCCACCAGTTCTGACCTTCGATTCTCGCCTTCTCCGCGGCATCCTTGGCCCTCTGCACCCTGATGATCTCGTGGAACTGCCTGATCCTCGCCCTTGCGTACCGCTGCCTGTACTTCCTCTGAAGCAACCTGGCTGCAGCGTCAACGTTGTGGTGCCTCCTCAGCCTGTCCCTTCTCGCAATGTCCGTGGGGTGATCGATGTGGGTCTTGTACCACTCCCTTCTGTGGAGTTGCAGCAGCGTTTGCTTGATGTGCATGGACTGAACCATTCCCAGATAATTGTAATCCTCCCATTCAAACGTCAAGAGCAACTTCCCGTCGACCTGGTAATGCCTTATTTGATCCACGTAACCGTACTTCTTGAAGCCCATCCGCCTGAAGAAGTAGGCCACCTCGTTGACGTCCCACTCCCTTACGTCCGACGGATCCCAGTTCTCCTTCCCGAGCATGCGCGGCTTGCGCCACATACTGTGCCCGGTAACGGTGTTCCTATAGTAATTTTTTCCCGTGATGGGATCATAACAGTACTTGAAGAAGGTGCGGACCAAGACCCTCATGAATTGCTTGGCCTTCATGGTCCTGAACGCGAATTGGATTCGAAGGGCCGCCAAATCCTCAGTGAAGACGATTTTGCAATCGTTGGAGTATAAGTTGACGGGCTTTTTCCACTGAACGTCAACGGCCAAGAAACTCTTCACCCTCTCCTTGATCTTGAACCCCAGCTTGTGGTTATTGTTAGCGAAGGAGTCGACTGAGTTATTATTGTGGCTTACGATGGCAGTGGATGGTTCCTGGGACGACAGAAAGTTAGAAACAAAAACAAAACACCCCCAACCACACTCTCTCCCCCCCTCACCTCATCCTCGTCGTCATCAACTTCGATCCCGGTGTAGTAGTAGTAGAAATGACCACTCGTCCTATCGTAAATCTTCTCGTACTGCTCCTTGATCTTCTTCACGACCAACTCATGAGCCAGCTTGACTAAGTACATGTTTTGAATCTACGACGAACATAGCGAGTCGCGTGAAGTTGACGTAGAAGAGTTAGAATGACGTAGTCGGACGTAGTCAAAAAATTACGAATTTCCAACACGTCGCTTCGCCCCTCAGTCCCTCCCCTCCTCTTCTTCTCACCTTGAAGGCAGCGTCGTCATAGGTCATGAAAGGCTTTAAGTCCAGAGAGCGAAGACAGTACGGCTTCCGCCACTGGACACTCTCAGTCCTAGTGTTGTAGTAGTAGTGCTGCCTCTCCTGCGGACTGTAAAACCTGTCGAACGTGTCTCTGCACGTCTTAATCAACAGCTTGCGGCACACCACGAAGCGGATGAAGGATTGAATGACCTGACCGGCAGTGTTCAAGTCATAGACAGGGATGACGGTTCGTATGTGGTTCCGTCGCTTGGCGTAGTGGTGGACCTCGGCGTCGCAATCTTCGCACAAAAAATCGCCACCAGTAGCGCAGGCGGGGCAAAATATTACCGCCAGCTTGTCCTCCTGCTGGCAATACGTACAAGTTATGCCAAAATTATACTCAACCGTCGCCACCCTCAGCTCAACACCAAGACCCGACGCCTGCATTTTCTTCCTCCCCACGTTTGACGTTTTTTCTATTGCTAATTCTTGCTTCTTGCCCCCCTTCTTCTCCGCCTTGACAGCCTCCTTGCTCGCTTGGGAGAACTTCAGCTTCTTGATGCTGTTCCACAGCTTCTTCTTGTGAGCCTTCTTCGTGATTCCCAGCCTCCCGTCAACATCTTGCTCCTCGAGCTCGTACAGTTCGGTGCCGTCTATGCCGTTACTCTTGAAGTTCGAAGCGTACTGCTTCATTTTTATGTGGGTCACCCAGATTATGACATCGGAGATTTTCCACGAGTACACTTGCTTCCCGAGAAGCTCTTCGGGTAGGTCGGCCATTTTAGAGCAGACTCAAGCCTCTCTTCAACTTCACCCGGCGCGCTACTGCTTGTCGCGGCTTCTAGTCGCCCTCCCCTGCCGGCCTAATCACACTGGTCTGCTGCGCAGGTCTTACCCTCCGCCTATCGTTTATACGACTCAAACTCGAAATTAGCTAGGCGACAGGGGCACAACCCTACTCCTCCCCGCCCACTCGAAGCCCCGCTGCCTTCGCGAACACGAACCTTGCCCAGAGCAACCTTCGCTAGTACTCGAATGTCCCGGGGGAGGTTGGAGAGGACGGAGCAAAAACTTTCAGTTCGACGTTCCGACGTGATCAGAGGTGACCAGTGGTCGGTTGATTAACACGGCTTTCTGGCGAAACTTAAATCTTCCCGTTAAACCAACGCCTCAAAAAATTCTTCAGCAACAGCTTTAGCGCATGAAAAGCAATGTACCGATTTGATGATTTGGGGAGTTTTGTTTCAAGCCATCTCCAACTCATGGCGACAATTCGACCTGGTAAGAAACACGGGGGGCCCGGGATCTCCCCCCAAAATTTGCTCTTAAGCCCATCCTACTAGAACATCGACGTGGGCTCTCATTTTTACTCTCCACCCATGATGCCCCTGGGCTGCGGCTGCCGTCCACATTGCTTCCCCCCCTTCCCCCGTTCCTTTTGTACCTGATTAAATCTTGTTCGTGGGTGCGCTGGATATATACGATTTCGTTGCCCTCCGAATTTCTGGAGCTACAAAATCTTGAGCAGAGTCCGTATAATGCAAAGGATCTGCTTGTTGTTTGGCTACTATCTGCATCCTCCTCTCCCCTTCATGTCAACTTTCCTAGCCCCCGGAGCTAACCCGATATCCCTCCCCCATCCGTACCCCACTCTTCCGTCCCCTCGCCGCACCGCACAGAAGGGCAACCAAAGGCGCCCAGCACCAAATCGAAGGTGCTGCCCATAGTTATGAATGAAGACCAGGCAGAGAAGTTAGAAGTTAAGGCAACAGAGCAATCGTCAGAGCCCGAGCAAATCGAGCGTCTGACCCCCACCCCTCCTATCGATCCTAGAGGAGGCTCCGAACCGGCCTCGCCTTCCATAGAACACAAGCGACTCTCCAAATTTGACTCCACCACTCTTAGAGCCCAGATGGTCCATGAGGACATCTCCCTTGACCTTCCCATGCGGCCCGAAGGCCCTCTCCCGACTTTTGATCAGCCCAGGGGAGGTGTGATCGTGGAGACCAAGGTGGGAAATGTTCAGTTCGGCATGCCGGCGGAGACGATCAAGGATTGTTTAGGGTCCGGCCTCATGGTGCCGCAGTACTTTGTCGTACCAACCGTGTCGTTCGTCCGTCAGCTGGGACCCAACATTGGCCTCAACGTCGCTGAGTTCGAGTTCCCTGCGTATTGTAACTTCTTCTTCTACAAACGGCGAGTCACTCTCATCGTGGCCACCGAGGAAGTCAAGGAACGAATCAAGAAGGTATTTCAGGAGACTCTCTTCGGCCCCGACGGGTGCGACGTATCTCAAGACTTCAAGGAAGGCACGCCGAAGGAGCAGATGCCGGAGATGCAGAAGGAGCTTGACTTTTTTAGGATCTTCATGGGGAAGAAAATGCAGCTTGAGGATCTACTTGATTTCATAGTGTTTAGTGATGACGGAGTAGCAAGTATAGAGCAAGAGGACAAAGAGGTGAGATGCTGCAAGGAGCGACACTGTCATGTCATGTCATCATAAACGCGATTTTAATTCCGTTTGTCACAGTCGGGAGAGAAAAAGGAGGTTCTTTTGCAATGGAGATCCTCCCAAAACTCGGGGCCCGAGGACGATGGGGAGTACGTCGTGATACAGGATGGCTACAACTGCGGCCTCGTGAGCGACAAGGTGAAGCTCCCGCCTCCACCCGCCATTCCCGAAGTCAACGACCACGTGTTTGAGCCCCCTCTTTTTGGAGTCACGGTCCTGGGTTCATCTCACGGCTTCGATCCCTCGGGGAAGACCTCCGGCTATGTCCTCTGGCTATCCAAGCGAGGGTACATGGTAGACCCTCCGCCGCATTCAAGCGCCATTCTGGCCCAAAATAATATTCCCCAGTCCCTCATCACCGGCGTGATCATTACACACTGCCACGCAGATCACGACGCAGGCACCTTCCAGAAGATTCTGCAGGAGGGGCGAATCACCCTGATGACAACCCAGACAATCCACGATAGTTTCATCCGAAAGTACGCCGCTTTGAGCGGTCTTGATCCACAGCTTCTACGCAAATCTTTCCATTTCCGCCCTGTCAAAATTGGAGAGAACATAAAGATGCGCGGGGGAATGTTCCGCTTCTTTTACAGTCTCCACGCGATCCCCTGCGTCGGTTTCGAGGTCTTCCTCGGAGACAAGAGCATGGTGTTTTCCGCTGACCACATGAACGACCCCCCCAAGATCAAAGAGCTGCACGTGGACGGCGTGATCAACGACTGGAGGAAGGACCAGCTGCTGAACTTTCCCTGGCACCGCGACATTATTCTTCACGAGGCGGGAATTCCGCCAATTCACACACCGATGGAAACTCTCGCCAACCTACCCGGCGACGTCAAGGAAAGGCTCTACGTCGTCCACGTCAGCGGCAACGCTTTCAAGCCCGAATTTGAGTTGAAGCCAGCTCCCGTGGGCGTCGAGAACACCCTGACACTTGAAGTCGAAGAGCCGGAGAACGCTGCGGCGTTGGAGGTCCTGGATCTGGTGACCAATATCGATCTCTTCTCCTCTCTGACCATCCAGCATGCTCGTGAAATCCTCCAAATCGTCGAGGTAGCCGAGTACAAGGCCGGAGATTATGTCATTAGAAAGGGAGAAGAGGGGCACACGATGATGATCATCGCCAGCGGAAAGGCAGACGTCAGAGTAACAGTTTTGAATAGGGATGATAGGTTGAAGGAGAGGGTTAGTATGAGGCAGGCAGGCAAGTTACCTCGGAGCGGCGAAGGCACCCCTCGGGCGGTCGACGAGGAGGATTCACAAGCAGCCGCGGCCGCCATGTTCTCTGATAAGGTTGGTGAAGGCGAAGGTGAAGACGAGGGGCACGTGGACGTAGAGGCGCTTTCGAAGAGGAAGCTGTCAATGAACGGGGGGAACCTGCTAATGGATCACCTCCAGAACAAGACCCACGCCACCGTCAAGACTTTCACGACGGGCGATTACTTCGGGGAGCAGGCCCTCGTGGCCCCCGACTGCATCCGCTCCGCCGACATCATCGCCAGAACGGATTTGACCTGCTACGAGTTCCGTCGTCAAGATTTCAACTGGCTCCTCCACGGAACGTCCGTGGTAGCCAAGATCGAGCGCATGATCATGGCTCGGCAGGACTCCGTCTGGGAGCTCTTGAGCATGAACTCCGTGCTGCGCATGCTGACGCCGACGCAGAAGACTCAGCTCGAGCAGCGGTGCGAGCCGAAGTTTTTCGAGGCGGGCGAAGAAGTATGGACCGAGGGGGACCCCGCCACTTGCGCCGTTCTGATTGATTCTGGTAGCTTTAAATTCGAGAAGAAGGCCCCGAGCGGGGGGGGCAGGAGGAGGGCCGCCAGCGTTTTCAGGCACCTGGGCCCCCCCCCCCCTCCGGTGTTCTACGCGGGAACGTTCATCGGAGAGATCGACGCGCTTTTAGAGGACAAGCCTCTGCAGACAAGTTTGGTCGCCAAGGCGGAAGGACAGGCCATGGTGATAACGAAGAAGGACATACTGGATTTTTTCACAAACGCTCCGGGAGTGCTGCTGGCAATGCTGCACACGCAGTTCGTCATGCCCACTGATGAGGCGCAGAAGACCGCGGTGTTGGCGGCCGAAGAAGAAGCCATGGCTAAGAGAAAGGAGCTTACCAAGAGGAATAACATCGCGGAGGACGATGAGGGTGAAAGTGGGGAAGAGGAAGGTGTTTAACAGTTTTACCCGGTATTTAGTACTTCAAATAATATAGAAATACTTTGGCTTTTTTTTTAGTTAAGTAAAGTTGCCTGCGCTAAGTTAAGTGTGCCTGTGAATTTTGGAACAGGCTCTTCAGCACGAACGCCTGACTACACAACACCGCAACTTCCTCCTCCCCCCAAGCCTCAGTCTTCTCCTTCATCCCCCCCTGCAAGAACTGAAAGAGGTCCCCGAAATCATGTATCCCCTGAACTTCCTCGCTGAATTTTCCAAGCAACGCAGCGCAAGTGTATACGTGAAACACGGAGAAACCTTCAGAACCTTCACTTATATGAGTATCCCAAAGCCTGCATATAACACTAACGTCGAACTCACGTACGAGGAGGCAGTTACACCACTTAAAAGCGAACTGTATGAACTCAACGCCGTGGGATGTCAGGTGTTGCGAGAGGTTGGCGTCGGTGCGTTCGACGATTTTAGAGAGGGTGTAGACCTGCTTTTGGAGGCCGGGTTGGTTGGGGGTGTAGTGGTCTTGGATGGAGTTTAGGAGGCCTGTGAGGCACCAGTAGGTGTCGGATTCTATGTGTTGGAGGGTCGTTGTGGGGATTTCTTTGGTGACGTCTATTCCCTTGGTGATGGGCTTGGACTGGGCGGAGAGGGTATGCTCGGAGAGGAAGGACCAGACGAAGGGGCAGCAGAGGTCGTTGAGGCCCTGGACGTAAGAGCAAGCGGGGTTGCGGATGGACCACAGGTACAGAACGCGCTTGAGGAGGAGCTGAATGGAGGGGTGGTGGAAGAGGGGGATGGACGGTGCGGTCCTTGGTAGGTCTACAAGAATTTGGCGGAGGAGGACTGTTTTTTCAGCGACGAGCGAAGCGAGTCGCAAAGGAAGAGAGTTTTTATAGCGTTAGAAATCATAAAATCATGGCGGAAGTATCAGTGATGAGCATAGAGATCCCGTAGAGCGTTGAGGTTCGCAACTCGTACAGAGCGACGTTCGTGCAGATCATATCCTCACCTTGCTCCGTTTTAGTGATGCCCGGATGATCGTGTTCGTCCCCTCCAGACCCCAAGCCGCAACCCTCTATGGCCTTCCAATACTCCCCCCTCTTCCTCTCTAGCACCGTCTCCCTACGACCCCTATTTGTCGGACTGTAACCCAGAAGCAACCTCCATACTTCACCCCTGTCAGACTCAGGACAACCGCACCAAGCGGCTGCTTTGAGGGACTCGAGGTTGACGTTAGGCTCGTCGAGGATCTTGGAGAACTTCGCCTCGAGAGGGGAGAGGGGGCCGCGGGGAGGGGGCGAAGGGGGAGTCTGGGAAGTCGGAGCGGGGGGGAATGACGGGACGGAGGACGGTTGAGGGGAAGACGACGAAGGAGGAGGCCGGGAGGTGGTGGCGGTGGTGGTGGTTGTTGTGGTGGCAGTCTGCGTAATTCTCTCGCCACGGAGCCCGTCGTCGTCGTCGTCGTCGTCGTCGTCCCAACCTTTGATCGGCTTCTTTTTAATGCCTACATTGTGGGCTGCCGATCTTCCCGGTGCGGCTGAATTCGTTGAATCGCTATTGCTCGAAGGATCGGATAGTTTGCCTAGGAAGCCCTGCAGACCGGACATGGAAGATTCAGAGACAACGATGGAGCGCTGCTGCTATCGGAACCGTCGACGACGACGAGGAGTGACTTTATTTGGGGTAAAAAGGGGAGACTTCGGGCGTTCGCTGATTATTACACCGAATATAAATCTTTCCACGATAAGTTTTTATTAAATGAAGATGTGCTAACCGGTAGGAGATTGAAATGATGAGCTGGTTTAGGTTTAGGTTTAGGTCAAATGTCTAAAATGACTTTCTCGAGATTTCTCAGCTCTAGGAAATCTCATTTTCCTGTTTTCAATCAAATCTCTTTTCGATTTTTGTCACAGAAAATCCCCTCCCTTCGCATCAATATGTCCGCACCTCCTCAAGCAGCGTCGGGTTTCGTTTTAAAACTACATGCTATGGTCAGCTCTGCCCCTGCAGAGATAGTAGACGTAAGTTTTGGCCGAATTTGAAGAACTTTTTGGAACGGGTTAGAATATCGGGACGACTCCGAGCCGTTGTATCGTGTGTGTTTGACACTGCTAGAACGGCTTTCACCACCTACAACTGTAACGTCGTCTATTTACCGTATCATTAGTACCCATATCAATAATAATATTTACAAAAAACGTGAACATACACGCACAATATTGCTGCTTTCGACGTCCCTTGTCGACTTCCCGGGCGGGAAAGAATCAAACATTATCATTCTACTTTAGCCACCAAATCGCAGCCATATGAGCTCCATGAACGTGTCGTTCCAACTAATTGAATGTTAGCCCTTCATTCAAACGTCTATCAACAATAGTGACGCCGTTATTTGTACAAATATCATACTACATTTGAAACGCAACGAGGATTCTCTGCACGTCACGTCATATATCAGAACAAATTATTTTAGATACGAGTAGAACCTAAAAGCCACATCTACGAGTATAATATACTCGTAGAATATACTCGTAGAATCGACAAAACCACACTTTTAAAGCCGATCTAACCCTTTAAACCATACTTCAACCCGCAACCCCACTCGCATCCCCCCCATCCCCCCATACACAGTGGCTGCCTAGTGGAGACGCATTCAGGATTAGTGATTTGCAGCGCCTCGAGAGCGAGACCTTACCAGGTGGGTCGAATACAATCCTAACACACGTGTACAGCTATCCCCCCCCTAACGTCATTGGCTAACCCCCCCCTTCCCCTGCCCCCCCGCTGCAGCCCATTTCCGCCACTCGCGCTTCCAGAGCCTCGTCCGTCAGTTGAACTTTTACAACTTTCGCAAGGGTGAGAAAGAATTTAGAACTATAGAGTCCTCCGTTTTTTGTCTCTTCCCCCGCCCCCCCCCCCACTAACCCCCATCCAACCCTCCCTCCCCAAACCCCAGTAAACCGCGAGCGTACCTTCTGGGTGTACAAACACCCCCTCTTCCACCGCGACCGCCCCCAGGACCTCCCCCTCCTCAGGAGGAAGACCTGCGGCACCACCCCCGTCCCCGACAAGGCCGCCAGCGACGCCAAGCAGCCCGTCGAGCCTCCCAAGAACTCCCGCAGCACCAGCTCCGGCAGCTCCGGTGGCCGCCCGCCCCGAGCGTCCCCCGTTGACCAGCTGAGCTCTGCGGCCGTACAGGCTGCCAACCAATACGCAGGTACGACGACACGATACAATCTCTCCCCCTCCCAACCCAATTTTAACCCCCCCCAACAGTCCCAGGGTACGGACACCTACACTCCACCCGCTCCCCCTCCCCCACGTTCAGCGCCAGCGACCTCGACTCCAGCGACGATGACAACGACAAACAAAAATCAAAGAACAAGCGCTCCCGCAGCGAGAGGTCCCACCAGAGCCTCACCGTCTCCAACGTCGCCCAGCAGCTCGAGGTCTACGCGAAGCGCCACAGGACGCAGAGCGCGGACGTCACACCCCTCTTCGAAGAGGATGAGCAGCAGCCGAGGAAGAAGAAGCGCGCGGCCTCCATGCCCCTCCCCGCGAGCCGCAACTCAGACACCATGAAGTACCACGCCCTAACCTACGACGACGAGGTCGACGAGGACATCGACGAGGAGGTTGTAGGGGCTCTCAAGTTCGAGGAGGGCGGAGACGAGTCCGAGGAGTGCGTGTCGTCCCTCTCCTCCCCCTCTGCGAGGTCCCCCTCCCCCGGAGTCCTCACCCCCCCTCCTAGCAGCAGCAGCAGCGTTTCCTACAAGACGCCCAGCGCTTCGTCCATCAAATCTTCAGTCTTTCACAGCAAGCTCACCATCACCCTCCCCGCCTCCGACACCCCCATCTCAAAGTCCCACTTGATCCACACCTCCTCCCCTTACTACAATGAATTGTCCTCCCCTCCCATTAAGGACGAAAGCCTCTACCAAAAAATCACAACAAAGATTTCTGCCCTCGAGCCTAGCACCAACGCCGCCTTAACCCGCTTCTGCCTCTCCACCCCCCCCACCTCCGTCCTGTCCTGTGAGTCCGCTGGTTTCGGCGCCCTGACCTCCCTCCTCGATTCCAACGAGAACCTCAAGCTCGACTTCGAGCAATACCGTCTCGCCCTCTCCCCCCGCTCCTCCTTCTCCCACGACACCGGTTGCGACAGCTCCTCCCTCCCGTCCCTCCCCGAAACCTTAAAAGACTTCACGCCCTTCTGCGCGAATCATCTTGCTGACACCTTTAAATCTGGGTACGAAAGTAAAGGAGACTTCAACCATCAAGAAATAGAAGCTGTCAAACAGGCTATACAGGTGTGGTTTAGGGCGGCTGTTGTTACACAATAGGAACAAAAAGAAATTAACATATGAAAGGGAAAAAGGGGAAGAGAAGGGGTTCGGAAAAGGAACGAAAAAAGAACAAAAGAGAAAAGGATGAGGAGGATATCAACAAAAGCTAAAGCGTATTAACAAGCTTCAAAAAAAATAAAATATTTAAAACAACTGGAGAACCGTTTTTAAAGATTGGAAAACTATCAACGTTGGAATTTACTTTTTGCTAATGTTTTCCATGATGTGTGTGTTGGGTGTTTGTTTTCGTGTGATAAAGCTATGATGGACGTTACTATACTGATTTAATGTGTTGTGCGTTGTGAGTTTATTTTTTTTCTCTAATGTAAAAGGTTTGTTTGCCTTGGGGTGTGATGGGGTGGGGGGGGTTGGAGACGAAACGGGGTGCGAACGAGTGGTTGTTGAGTGTGTGTGGGACTACTACTGTGGACTACTAGACGACGGGTTTTAAAGTCTGGAAGTGCTGTCTAGGACCTTCGACCATGTCGTCAGAAAGGACGGCGAAGAAGATAGGGAGGGCGGGGAGCTGACGGGAGAAGCGGTGCTGACGGCCGAGGGGAATGAATGTAATTCTTCGATTTCGCCGTTGTCGTCGCTGTACCCTCCAATACTATATCTATCGTCGTCGTCTCCTCTCATTTGGTTCCAGTGTCGCTGCGGGTAAGGGTTAGAATTGCGTTATATTGCAAGCGACAATAACAAACATCGACGTAGTCCTCTTACCTCCTGCTCCTTTGAGTAGGCCAAGACCTCTGCGTTCTTGCCGAGGACCTGTCGCATCTTCTCGTTGTCGCTCGCTAGCCTGGAAATGGCCTCCTCGATGCTGGCAACGAAGAGCTTCTTGCGGTCCCGAGTCATCTTCGCGTGCATGCGGTTGCGCTCCTTCCGGAGTTTCTGCAAGTATAGGATGGAGTTAGAATTATGAATAAATTATGTTCAAACCGACCAGATTAAACACCGACTCACCTCTAACTCGTCCTCACTCAAAGGCTTCTCGGTTTTCGTCGCCGGGCAAAGGTAGGTCCCGTTCTTCCAGTTGATGTTGGGGCGCTTCATCTCGGCCGCGAGCCTCTCGAGGGCGAGATTGAGGCTCTTGTTCTTGGCCGCGCTGTTGGAGCCGTAGGCGAGCTCGTGATCCTCCTCGTCGAAGTCGCACTCGCCGCTGAGGCTGACGATCCTGCACAAGGGTTAGGGGTCGAGTTAGAGGCGGAGCTGATGCGTTGAGAGACTCGGAACTCGTTCTCACCTCTTCCTCTTTCGGGCTCCGTAGTCGCAAGTCAGGTCGTCCAAGTCGTCGTCCGGGATGACGGTGGCCGCAGTCGTGACCAGGACGTCGGCCAAGCTCGTAGAGATCTCGAAGCCGCCGGGGGGAGTCACGGGAAGCGGGTGCAAACTACTAGGGGGGGGTTAAGTTAGAGAAGAGTAGAGACGAATAGAGCGGGAAATGTATTTTTAGCGTGTGGCGAGACGAAGTTCGGGCCAGGGGGGTCGCAAATGTCATTCCTAAGCCCTAGACATCATATAAAACGTGTG
This sequence comes from Triparma strigata, assembly GCA_030267945.1. Taxonomy (NCBI): domain Eukaryota; class Bolidophyceae; order Parmales; family Triparmaceae; genus Triparma; species Triparma strigata. Next base: position 65,291 of record BRXY01000007.1, read on the forward strand.
GGGAAGATTTTTGGTGTTTTAATCGTCCTCCGTAACTGATATGAAACGCGGGGTCCGCCTCCGGCAACAACTTCAAGTTGTCCCGTTTTAAGTTCTCTCTCACCTTTGCAGCGGAGCAGAGCACCCACTCTCGGCATCAGAATCCTCCTGCAGCTTCTCCTTCTCGATGCCGACCAGCTTGTTGATGTTCAGGAGGCACGCCGCCGTCGCACAGTCCTGCAGCGCAGCCCTCAGGAACGCGCTCTCGTCCTTCAGCGACTTTATGCGCTGTTGTAAGCCGCGCAACTGCTCCTTTTTACGCATCCGCGTCTTGCGAGCGTGCTCACGGTTGCGTTCACGGCTGGAGGGAAGGGGTTTCGGGGGTTGTGGGGAGCGGGGAGAGCGACTTGAGTTAGGGACAGTATAAGGAGAGCAGAAGGTCGGGTCGCATCAATTTTAATTCTAAATTTTTAGAGAGGACGGGCTCGGACGGAGGATTTTATGGAAGCTAGGGGGCGTAAAATGGCCAGGTAGGCGCAGCGACGAGGTGGTATTTGGGGACGCTTGACGAGAAGAGGTACAATTGGGGGTGACGTTGTTGATAGCGGCAAGGTTCATGGCATTTTCTCAATCAGACCCCTGTTTGTCCTCCTGTCGTCGATCTCACCTCCTCTGCACACGTTCTACGGTCACAGTACCACCGATCATATCACAATGCTCTGAACTTGCTACACTATTCGCACGCTTGCGCATGAATCAGGAGGTTCCTTGAATGCGGGCAGAAGTCGTTGCGGAATCCAGCCAAACTGGATTTTCAGTGTCTATGAACGAGCGGTGGCGTTAGTGAGGTCAACGGGCCGCAGATTAGAATAGCAGTAACTAGGACAAACAATTCCGTATAAATAAAGTTGCGTTAGTGCAGCTAAATGGAGCAGATAAAAATCACAAATCCAAGCCTTCTAGTGATGACAAGGAATTTTTGACTGGTCGATTTCTGTCTGATTCGTCCGATTCGTCTGATTTAGGTTTGCTAGTGCGAGATAATAGGTGTTTCACCGGCGCCTCAGAAGATTTGATTGCGTAAGATTAGCATTTAGAAAAATGGGTTGAATTCTCACTCGATCCGGCGTCCACGTCATCTGCCCTGGTCATGTTTGCGATTATCAAATTTTCATAGCTTTTTAAAAATTATTTTACGGGAAAGCGCTCGGGACGTCCGCCCCTAGCTGATGCAATGTTGAAAGGGACGCGGGGAGCTTGTTTTTTGTAGTTTTAGCATGTGCTTCTGGCTCGCTTCCCGTTAATCATGGCGTCAATCATATGTGCTTCTTCAAAGTCTTGGCGAAGGCCTCAGGGTCACGCATGGGCCAGAAGTGCTCGTCGTCGAAGTCGTAGAAGTCGAGTCCTTTGAATTTGGATTTCAGAAACGCGATGTCTCTCTGAGTGTGCCAAGGGTTAGAATCCGTAGCGAAGAAACGGTTTCGACGCATTCCCAGCTCATCGCTCCGCTCCAACTCCCCTCCCCCCCATCCCCCCGCAACCCCCCCGCCCTCACCTTGTCTAAAAATGTGTACGTGTTGCTGTACAAAAAAACTCCGGCCTGGTCAACGGCATCGTACTGTCCAAGCCAGCCCCCGTTCTTGACGCCAATCACGGGGACATCCATCGGAGTCGTCTTGTACATGCACTGTTCGCTGGTGTGTTTGAAGACGAGCTTCATCTTTCCGCAGTTCTCTCCCTTGCGGAGTCCTTCGGCCAGCCAGGCGTCTACGATTTCGGGGGAGAAGCTCTTGAACAGTTTTCGAGACCTGACGTACTCCTCCGCCTCCTTCATGTCCTCCCACTCGTGCTTCTTCTTTCCGGCCGTCTTGATCATCGGGTGCACGTTGTCTATAATTGCGTCGGGTAGCATGTACCCGAAGCTGAATAAGGTCCTCTTCAGAGGATTGAACATGGGAGAGTCCACCAGAACAACCTTCTTGAACAGATCCGGGCTCTTGGTCGCTGCGCAAGCGATCAGCGCCCCTCCTGCGGAATGCCCGACGCCGACGAGGTCCTCCCCGCTCTTTTCGCGGAGGGCTCTCGCCTCGTCGATGGTGCTGTTCACCATGCCCCACCAGTCCTTAGTCACGCCGAGCTTAAGGTGCGGATGGTAGTCGAACATCTTGGCGTGAAGCTGGAGAAATATATACATAAATGTATGTGTCTGAGTTAGCATTTGATTTTTTGAGGCAAAGGAACTCGATCCACCCCCCCTCCCCCCTCCAACCCATCCAACCCCACCCCCCCTCACCTTGCCCCCACCTCCCCCCGCTGCCACCATCTTTCCCAACTTATCAATCACTGGTGTGTACACCTTGGCCGGAAAGCCGTTAGCCCCCATGAAAAGAATACGCTTACTGCGCGAAATAAGCAAACATCCGAGTTAGAACGACCCGAGGAGATCTTCAACCAAGTAAAAAATTATGATGCACTGGATCACTCTTCCCAATCCCTGCAGTCAAGTACTTTTTGCTATCCCCCCCGGCATTGAAAATCCAGTAAAGGCCTCAAGCCCCCCCTAAACCCTCCCCTCCACACCCCTTCAACCCCCAAACCCTCCCAGCAACCCTCCCCCATCCCCCCTTTACCCTCCCCCCGCCGAACTTCACCAACTTCAGCTCCTCACCTCATGTCCTAACCTAAATACCCTAATAACCGACCGTCCCTTCCAAAATAACCCAATATATTTCGTAGATATCACTCAATCAGCCACCTCACCAATTTTAGGGCCAACCACCTCGAAAATTAAATTCCCACCAACTCACTACTCTCATCATCTGGTCCTAGATTTGTTGGCACCTTTCGAATCGCAAAAAACACCACCATACCATGCCTCTCTCTGTGAAAAGAGGCCCGGTAACCCAAGCTGATAGGGATGATTTGAGGTGAGCACCAAAATATCAGCTGGACGGGCGGCGGAATCACATTTTTGCCACACGTGAAGTCTCTCCCATCGGAGCCAAGGTCAACCGGTTCCTCACCCCTTTTCTACCCCAGGCGAGAGCGAAATCGGGCGCACGCCCGCAAGACACGGGAAAGGAAGAAGATGAGGCTGGAGGCACTCACTATCGAGTTCGAAATCCTCAAGAGCCAGGTGAGTAGGGGGTTTGTTTCTCGGCCGTACAGCACCTCTTGCACGACGTGGCCTGTCACCATGCTAACCCTGTCTTGCGCGCAGGGATTGAACTTGCGACAGCAACTGAGGGCGAAACAGACAGCTAGTATCCTGCTCAACCTCAGTGGCGCCGACAGCGGCATCGACGAGGATGACCCAGAGGTCCAACAATTGCTGCGGGGGACGATGGCCAGGACTCCTGAGGTATTTGTGCCAGGAACTGGGGCCAAAATCGACGACGAAGACAGCGACGACGAGGGCGGAGGCAAGAGATCAAAAAGAAACGCCAATATGAGCCAGGAGATGAGGCTCAGCATCAGGTAAGGGGGCGTAGTGGGGGGAGAACAGGGCCAAGTGTTGAGAAGCTTGCGGTCGGGGGGGTGAGGGAGGGAGTGGGGTTAGGTTTTTTGTTTGGAATCTTGGCGGAGGAGATTCCTGCGCGGAGGGTATGGTATGGGGGGGGTGGCCTTGGTGGTGACGGGGGTTCGAAGCGAGCTTCTTGGTGCTTTTGGGTGGTTGGGGGGAAAGATAGTTGATGGGCGAGACTTGACACCGCCACACACGCCAACTCACCCTCCAAATTTTTTTGTCTGCAGGCGCGAACGCAACAAGATGCACGCCAAGGCCACGAGGGAAAGGAAGAAGGCCTACCTAGATGCGATGGAGAAGGTGAGGGGTTGCGTATGTGCGGGCCTTCTTGTGTTTTGTTTATGGGGGGAATGGAATGGGAATGGAGGGAAGGTTTTTGGCTCACTCAATTATCAATTCGCACTCTCCGACGTACGCAGGCGATCTCCATCGTCAACGACGAGAATAGCAGGCTCTCAAAAATGTTAGGAAATGCCAGCGCACCGTCAATCATGACCATCATGACGTCGATGAAGGCGGACAAGTCCTTAGTCCAAGAAATTGGAGAGGCCGATAGTGGTGTGGTGGAAGACTTGGAGGAAGACCACCAGGCGGAGGGCGGGGAGAGGCACAGTCCCATGATGAAGGAATTCGAGCGAGAGGGCGGCGGCTTGGGCTCGAGCGCTGTTTCGGACGATGGAGAGGACGTAGATGGAGACAACGACGACAACGACAGCACCAGCGGCGAGCAGGGATCTGTTGCCGGCGGCGCACCTCAAAACCCCTCATCTCCTCAAATGCACGGCATGATCACGCCGTCGGTGAGCGGCAGCGGCGGAGGAAGCGGCAACGAAAGCCTGAGCGACGACGAAAGCGAAGATATGTAGGCGTGTGGTGTGTGGCGTGTGTGTGTTCTTTGTGTGGGGGGGGTAATTTTCAATCGGGGGTGAGACGTTCATCCCCGGCTCGTAGCTTTTAAAGTAAGCGAAGAACGAGCAGCAAGTGCTTTTGTAAGAATGAGAGAGACGAGACGAGAGGGAAAGGGGTGGGGGTAGGAGGGGCGGGAGGTTATGCATGTAAAGTATCAAATGAGAGGAAGAGAAGAAAGAGGAAAGAGGAAGAGGGAACACTTCGATGCTTGGGGAATGAACCTCAAGGCAATCAAAAGTTAGAAAATTAGCTACGGGCGTGCGCAGTTTTCAAATTAGCGCCCCGAACGTAAATTAAATACCTTCTTTTAGGGAAAAAAAGTGTTTGTTCTTGGTTTATTTGAAGGCGGTAGGGCAAGACAAAGTGTGAGGAACAGAGCGAGGCGCTCGAAGATGGCGCCAATGTCGAAATGTAAAATCCAGACCGGGGATCAGACCGAGGATATTAGGAGGCGGACATTTTACGAGCGGAATCGACGCTCGACGCACCGAGAGGAGACTTCATTTGGTGTTCTGTCTCCCCCGACCTCCAACCCCCCTCCCCCCCTCCCCCCAAGACATGATCGCTTAGCTCAGCGTCCGAGGGGGGGATGTAACGTCCAGAGTAAGGCCTAGAACCGGCTTTTTCGGGCCCAATTCTTCCTCTTAGCCTCTTCTATATTGCCAAACAAGCACACGGTCACTACTGCAAAGGAGCGCAAGTCAACAATTGGAGGCAAGGCTTTCAAGGCTTTTTTTCTCTACAAGCGGGAGGATTTTTAATCTGTATTCCGACTAGAAAATTTATTTTCGCGTAAAAATCCGTCAATGATCTTTTCGATTCCCCCCAAGCACTGAATTTTGTCCCTGTCAGCTTTTCACCAAAATCGAAAAGGACTGAAATAAACGACTTTTAGCTTCATTGAACACGCCCTGCTGCTCACTTACCTTATATAAACCCTAACTACCCACAGGTAAGTCGCCTCACATCCGCTTATCGAAACATTTTCATATTGCAGAATCGTTCAGGCGGTGTTCCTTTTACCTCAGCAGAATGGAGAATTGTCCATAATACGACGCGTTCACGGCTATCATGATGTTTGAACAAATGTTACGTATGGCGATTATGACGCTCATCGAGTAATACCTGCAACCGGAGCGTTAAAAAACCTGTATAAGCCCTCAAAAACCAAACGCTTGGCGAGAAAGTCTCCCCTCTTGTCTTTCCTGCAAAATTGTAGACACATCTCGCGCATTCTAACCTGATTCTCGCGCATTCTCTTCAAACTGTCCAGGAAGCAGTGACTCAACCGCCTTCCAGTCGCCAGCAGAAGCTCACAGCAGAATTTTCTCGCAATCATCAATAGTCAGCGTGATGGATCATGATATGGGTGAAACAATGAGCGCCCTCTTCGCCATGCGCGCCTCGAAGGAGGTGCTCCCTCAGAACCTCGTGCTGAACAGTAAGATAGAGGAGATGGACCCGTTCTTGCCCAGCCCCAGTGGCGCCAGTGACGGCTTCAACCAAAACGATGCCGGCGGCATGGAGGTGAGGCAGAACCCTAGTCAGAAAATTGACAAGAGTCAGAAATTCGAACGTGACTCACAAATTAAATTAACCCTTCTTTTCGCTCCCGCAGGATCGCCTACAGAGGTCTAGAGAGCGGAATAGGATGCACGCGAGGAAAACGAGGCAGCGCAAGAAGCTGCAGATGCAGACCTTGCAGGTGAGAGGAAACCCGTTGAAACGCCTCAAAATGTGTTTTCAACGTTCCACGCTAACCCCCCCCCCCCCGCTCCCCCAAACTCCCGCAGCTCCGAGCCAACGAGCTCAAGCTAGAGCAGCAGCGCCTGAAGCAGATAATCAACGATCGAAAGACGGCGAACATCCTGCTCGACATTTACTCTCCCCCTCTGGGCCCTCCTGGACCTTCAAACTCCCAAGACAATAGCAGCAACAGCGTCAGCAAAAGCGGTGCGGCCCCCATGTCCCTCCAAATGCCGCCGGACATCAAGTTTGACGCAGACGTGGAGAAGATTTTGAGGCGCCCCAACGCAGATATTCCTGACGGGAAGCGCATCATGAAGGAGACGGCGGCCCTGGTTCCCTCCCACAAGGCCAAGACGATTAGGAGTATGAGCATGGGAGAGGTGAGAAGAGAAGAGGCGAAGTCAATAGGGGCTATTCTGTTCCTTAATTCTAACTCGTCGCTTCGCTCCTTGACCCGTCTTTCACTCCTCGTCTCACAGGATGTAGGAGACGACTTTGAGGCGGAGGCTGACATTGACCATCAGCTCAGCGGGCCCTCGACGCCCTCTGAAACCGCGGCTCTGACTTTGAACGGAAAATTCCCCGACGACGGGATCGACTACGCGCTGCTATCGCGAGATCGCAACAAGTGCACCCCTGCCGAGCTCGACCAGATACGGCGGGAGCGCAACCGCATGCACGCAAAGCGAACTCGCGACAGGAAGAAGATCTTCGTCGAGGAGATGGACAACGTGATCAAGGTGCTAGACGCTGAGAACCTCAAGCTGAGAGCGCTCATAGAGCAGTACTACCCGCAGAACACGTTTTCCATGTCTACCCAGCCTGGAGGTAAGAAGTTGCGATGAAGTGCGAGGAGCTTAAGGAAAGGAAGAAGTGGCTGCATTATCTAACCCAATAATAATACCTAGCCCTGCCGCCCCCGACTGAGCAATTCTACATCGGGCAGAGAAATCCTGGAGGAGGCAAGTCCACGACGACATTGACTGGTGGAGGATCGGGCTCAAGACGAAAAGAGACTGCCGTCGGAGAAAAGGAGAAACCGACCGCTTCGACAATATCCAAGCAGCCCCGCCCCACTCACGGCAAGACAACACGGAGAAACACCCCTGTTGTCATTGAGACTACGGAGACGTCGTCCTCGTCCGTTACCAGCTCCTCGACTTCCAAGAGCTCCGTCGTCAAAAGCACGCCGAATCCGGCCAAGCGCCACAAGCCCAACCAGCAGCAGCAGCAGGAACAGCAGCAGCTCAACTCAAACTCAGATTCCAACTCGGACTCGGACACCATGACGTTCAACGGAAGCTCCGATAACGGTGGGTCCGAATACGGCGCCACAGTCTCCGAGCAGCCGGACTCCTCAGTCACCCAGTCGTCTAAGGGTTCCAGCAAGGGCTCTTCCAACGCTTCGTCCTCTAACGGCTCATCGTCGTCATCAGTGGCGTCGGGCGACGAGGAAGAAGGAAGGAGGTAGTAGGAATGAGCAGGAGTAGAAGTCGAGGTCGAGTTCATAACGCCCAACACACCCAACCAACATAAAAAACATCACCATCACCACCACACACACCAAAATCCGCACCACGCACACGCATATTATGCATCACATACACACACATCAACACTTTCACGTAAGAGTTTTAATAAATAAAAAAACGGAAACCAACTGTCGGGAGACGGCCATCCCGGTTCAACGCATTTTACGTCAGCAACATCAGCTTCACCCCCCCCCTCTCTTACAAAAAAAATATTAGTTTAAAAAATAGTTAATTTTAATTCTTAAAGGTAGCCCGTTCAAAATTTACTTCTGTAACTTTCAGCCTCTTCTCCCATAATTTCCAACGTTCTTTCTGACCTATCAGCGTCGTCTGGGACTTGTATTTTTGGTTGGTTTGTGTTTTTCCAAGGTCCCCAACCTTCAATCTCTTCGTATATGTCGTCGTTTCTCTGTTTTAAGAACCGCTTTAAGAGTTAGAATAAAAATGAGCCCAAGCTTTAAGGACCTTTGATGAACGTCTCAATAAAGTCTCCCTTCACGATGTCTGCCGTCTTATTCGTTTCACTTATTTGTTCCTCACCTCGAAATCACCTCCCACCCTCGGTAACACGTGCACGTGTACATGTTCAACAGATTGTCCTGCCTCAGGTCCGTCCTGAACCGCGACGTTACTCCCCCCCGCCCCCTTTGATTCCTCCACGACGGCCTGAACGGCTCGGACGGTCGCCCAGAGGTCTGAGTATTCTGAGGAGGATAAATCTTTCAGTAGGAGAGAAGGTCTTTTAGGGCATATTAACACGTGACCGGGGACGATTGGACGGAGGTTTACGAAGGCGAATGTTAGGGATGTTTCATAGAAGACGGTTGAAGGGGGGATTGTGAAGGGACCGAAAGAGTAGGACTGGGCCTTTAGGCTAGAGGACATTTGACGGGTTCCTTTTCGATAGCCTTTAAAGGATGCTTTTAGGGCTAAATGACCGAATGACGACGTTTTGGACAAGGTCGAGAGAATTATTAGGAGGACTGCTACGGTCCTTTTACTTAAAATAATGGTGAAAGACGTTTGTGCGAAAAGTTACAGGTGATATTGCAACTCAGGCAGTTTTGCCATTTTCCAAACTCAATTTCCCTCCACAAAATAAAAATAATATTATTTTTTCCATTTCAATAATTAATTTAAATCATAACAGCACACACACTTCAACCCTCTCCTCAACGCTCTACCGTTTCTCCTTCACAGTCCCTCCCCCCTTCCTCCTCCCCCCCCCCTCCTCCTTAATCTCCTCCTTAATCTTCTCCACTTCCCTCTCCACATCCTGAACCTCCAAAAACGCCGCCCCCTGACTCCTCATAAGCCTATCTCTCCCCCTCAGCATCGCCATCTGATCGCTAATCTTCCTCGCTAGCTTATCCAGAACCGCCCCTGGCAGATTATTCCCCTCCCACAAATCACTCTCCTCCTCCTCATTCCCAACCGGAGTAGGGCTCGAGAGTTTGTTCCTCAAGGAGCTCCCCGCGCTTCCAACCGGCGGCCACGCGGATGACGACGGGGCAGATTTACGAGAACCACGACGACGGTAAGCCTGAGGTGACACGCCGATGAACTCTATGTCGCGGAGCTGAAGAGAGAAAACAAAACACAAACATTTATGAGGACCGCGTGGAAGGGGGGAATGGTGTTTTTTTATATTAGTATGAGAGAGTTGTTCTTAAAAAAACGAGTAATAGACCCCCGTTTTTTCTCCATCTCCCCCCCCCCCTCTCACCTCCCACTCCTTCCAAATCGGGCTCGACTGTCCCAAATATATCCTCATCCTCCCCTCGTTCATCCTCTGATAAAACTCTTCGTTGAACTCTTCCACGCCTATCGTGACTTCTATTGTCCCGTCTTTCTCTGAATGCGGGTCTGACATTAAACGGTAATCTTTCAGGATTGTCTGCCATTTTTCGGAGGAGGTTGAGGGATCGACTTGGAGTTGTTTTATTGTTATTGTTTCTGTGAAGTAGTTGGTGAATTTTATTGAGTGGAGGTGAGGTTGTAAACGGGTTAAGAGGCTGGGGGTTGAGGAGGAAGTTGAGGAGGAAGGGTCGGAGGGGATTACGCGGGTTATGGTGTAGAAGGAGGGTTGGGAGGTGGGGGACTCTAACAGGGGGGATGGGATTATGTCGAGGGGGATGGAGGAGGTTAGAGAGGGGGAGGTGGAGGAGGGAGCGGAGTAGGAAGAGGGAGAGAAACGACTCATTAGGGTTGTTGTGCAGGATGAGCAAGACCTGAGCTGCAACAAGTCCGTTTGAAGACACCTTTTGAAGGCTTATAAAGGAGGCACTGATTGAAGGCTTATAAAGGCACTTTTAGGGCACTTTTCTACGGTATTGTCCAGCTTTTAGCTTGCTTTAGGTTAGGAACGGGACAGGCTCAGCCCACTGTACTATGCGCACTGTACTGTGCGCACTGTACTGTGCTTAAAATGGCCTCAAGGCGGACCTCTTTGCTTTTTGAGGGAACCAAACGAAGTGAGAGCCCAATTATAGGACGAATATCGACCCTAATCGACCCTAATCGACCCCAATCGATGATCTAAGACAAATGTATTTGTCGTTTCTTGGCCCTGTAGCTTTTCAGCCGAGCGAATGCTCCGTGGTTTCGAATCACTTGTAAGATCTCTGGAAAAGTGAGCTTTCCAGAGATCTTCAATTTTGTCAGGTACATCTTCGCTCGCTTTTTCGCAGGCACTTTGAGTTATATATTCTACCAAGATTCCCTGATTTCCTTATGTCTGTGCCTCTATCTTTCAAATGAAGAACGTCTAGAATAAAAATAGTTGTTCTTCAAAATCTCTACGAGGACCTCGAAGGGCCCGTAGCCGTTCATGGAAATGGGCCTAAAAAAAGAATTTTAAATCGACAAATACTGCATCGAATTACAGTGCTAGCTCTAACCCACACCAAAGCCCTATCAGATCCATATCAGGTCCCTATCAGATCCCTATTCAGGTCGTATTAAAACCTTCCTTTCATCCTCCTAATCCCCCACTTTCCTTCCAACCCTTTCCCTCTCCTCCCCCCTCCTCCCTCCAATGTCAGCCCTCTCCTCCGAAATTCCCGCCTCGGCTTCCGCCCTAAAAGACCAGGGCAACGCCGCCCTCGCCGCCTCCCACTTCGCCGAGGCCGCTGACCTCTACACCCAGGCGATAGAGATTCACGAGCACCCAGTCTTTTTTAGTAACAGAGGTGAGCAGGAACACCTCGTTTACGATATTATGTCTCTCGTTCTGACGCTTTCAACCCCCCCCCCCCCCATTTCGCCGTCTCAGCTATGGCTTACATCCGCATGGAGCAGTACGGCCTCGCCATTGTCGACGCCGACTCTTCCATAAAAATGGACCCTGAGTACGTCAAGGCGTACTACAGGAGGGGGAGCGCGCAGTTCGCACTGGGGAAGAACAAGCAGGCGAAGAAGGACTTCAAGAAGGTCTGCCAGATGAAGCCGAAGGACAAGGTGAGGGCAACCGATGAAGCGAGCCAGGGGTATACGAGCAAGGGTGGGGGAGGTGGACGGTGGTGGTGGGGTTGGAGGTGGTACTCCCGCTGCTGTTATATAGATGTCGACTGGTTCCTCCCCGCTCGGGCGAGAACATGGTTAACCCACCCTGAAAAAAAAGAATACCAAAACCAATCTCACCCCCCCCCCCACTTCCCCCCCCAATATTATCACAGGACGCTCGAAAGAAACTCGCCGCCTGCACGCAAGCCGTCAAAGAGGCTCTCTTTGCCATGGCCATCGAGTCGGAAGAGACCGCCCCCCTCTCCCAAACCCTCGACCCCATGCAATGGTCCATTAACAACACGTACGAAGGCCCCCACCCCCACCCCTCCGGCCTCCTCGACAGCTCCGAACAGGAAGAGTCCATGTTCACCCCCGGCATGCTCCCCCTCGACTTCGTAATGGCCGCCGTCCAAGGCTTCAAAGAGCAGAAGCTCATCCACAAGCGCTACGTCGCCCGCCTCCTAATAAGCTGCAAGAAAATGTTCGAGTCCATCTGCACCCTCCAAGACCTCCACGTCCCTCCCCTAGGCCCAGACGGCACCCCCGAGACGGCGAGGATCACCGTGTGCGGGGACACCCACGGGCAGTTCTACGACGTCCTCAACATCTTCGAGCTTAACGGTTACCCCTCCGCGGACAACCCTTACCTTTTTAACGGCGACTTCGTCGACAGAGGTAGCTGGGGTTTGGAGGTCGTCTTGACTTACTTTCTCTTCAAGTTGGCCGACCCTACGAGCATCCATCTCACCCGCGGAAACCACGAGACGAAGAACATGAACAAAATATACGGCTTCGAGGGAGAGGTCAAGCACAAGTACGACGTCAACATCTTCAGCCTCTTCCTAGAGGTCTTTAGCTATTTACCCCTGGCGGCTACGATCAACAACAAAGTCTTCGTAGTGCACGGAGGTCTTAGCTCAGAGGAAAACGTAACCCTGGATGACATCAGGAACATCAAGAGAGGGTGCGAGCCGCCTGAGGGGGGGCTCTTCAGTGACCTGCTTTGGAGTGACCCGCAGCCGTTCCCGGGCAAGGCGCCTAGTAAGAGGGGGGTGGGGTATAGCTTCGGGCCGGATATTACGGCGGCTTTCCTCAATAATAACGGACTAGAGCTTCTCGTGAGATCCCACGAAGTCAAGGTGAGGGCCGCCGAGGTTGTGTACGTGTGCAACGAACGTTCTCTTGGCTGAGGAATAAATTTTGGCGAGGACTAACCCCCTGCAACCACCCCTCATCCCCCCCCCCCCACCCCCAACCCTAACAGGACGAAGGCTACCTCGTCGAACACGCCTCAAAATGCATCACCATCTTCTCCGCCCCCAACTACTGCGACTCCATGGGAAACAAAGGAGCGTTCATACACTTCGGCCACGATATGGAACCTAAATTCACACAGTACGAACACTCCCCGCACCCCGACATCAGGCCCATGGCTTACGCGCAGGGGATGGGGGGGCTGATGGGACTGTAGAGAAAGAAAAGAAGACAACCAGCTTTAGAATCATGCAACAACTAAAGTAAACAAGATGTGGACAGTTTTTTTCAGTTTTTCATTACATCATAGGTTAACTTCATTGATCGATCCATTGATTCATTAATTTATTTATAAAGGGCGAGCACCCTTCTTATCTCCGCCCTCTGCATCTGACTCGTAGCGTCCCTCAGTTCCCTTTCCAATTCAAGTCGCTTAAGTGCTTTCTGCTTCCTTCTCTCTTCGCCCTTGCCCTCCCTCCTGCTCGTCCTGTTGTCTTTGCGCTTCTCTTGTAGGATCCCCTCCAGCTCCTCTCTAGATAAAGGCGTGGAGAAAAAAACCTCCTGGACTAACGTACCTTCACGAGCGAGGCACTTGAAACCACCCAAGCTGTCGGAAGTAACGCGGACAGTGAACCTGTCGATCGAACTACGAGATCGGGACAGCCTGCCGGGGACGACCTTCTTGATGAGAGACTGCTGAGATTGAGGCAGAAAGCGAGAGAGGGGAAGAAACGATTGAACACATATCAGGTTAGAGTTTCGTAGAGTTTCGGACGAAGTAAACGAGAAACAGCTTGGTGGGTATGGACAGCTACGAGCGGATCGTAGTGGTGAGTGTTGGCTTTCGTCCTCGCAGTCGCAGCCTTTTCACTTTCTCACCTCGTCTAACAGGCGTCGTAGGAACGGGATGAGGCAGGGGATATGCGTGCTGTGATTTAGGACGAGGCCGGGAGTCTTCGAGCCGAATGCTCGCGCGGACAATAAAGGAAAAACAAACCCCCTGAACCCCGCGAACAGCAGAGGCGCCCTCGAGGGGAACATATTTCGCTTCCCACTTCATGCATCACGATTTCAGGACGATTTCGCACTTGGACAAAATTATACTGAGTCAATGTTGTTCTCCAATACAAATACAACCCAGCTCGTATCAAACGCCAAATGAAGCTCTCCCTGCTATTCCTCGGCCTCGCCGGCTCTGCCAGCGCCTTCACCGTCGCCCCCGTGCAGCAGCCCCTCAGCTCCAGGTAATTTAAAATGGCATAATCGTGTCTCATGCAATGTGGACCGAGGCGCATATGTTTCGTCTTGTCGGAGGTTGTGTGTTGTAACCAAACGCCTTCGGCATTTTTTTAACCCCTGAACCCATCCACGTTCTCAAACCCCACCAGCCTATCCGCCAAGAAAGAGGTCGACGCCAACGGCAAAACCGTAACCAAGAGAATCTTTGACATGGACCTGTGGAAGGATCGCGTAGCGGCCGGCGTCTCAAACGAGTACGGCTCCCGCGGCAACAAAGAGAAGCTCTTCGGCTGGGGCAAAGTCGGCAAGGTCGAGGAGGGTAAGTCGTACGTCCCTTCTGGCCTGACCGCGGCGCAGTATAACGAGATCAGGTCTAAGCAGAAAGCCCAGAAGGACGCCAACTACAAGAAGAACGTCGCCAAGGCTGGAATCTTCGAGGACTACACCGATTTCTACATCAAGAGGGGTACCGATACCGGGGGCGACTGGATCAAGAGCGTCACTCGAGGACACAGGATGGTCAAGACTAAGTACGACTGGGATGATGTCGGAAGCTCGGCGAAGAACTTCGCTAGTAGCGGAAGCGCAGCTGCTAAGGGGAAGAAGGCGGCGGCGAAGAAGTCGACTGCCAAGAAGCCTTATGAATTCTGGAAGAAGGAGTAGGCGCATGGCTATTATCTTATTCTGTTGAGAGTAGGGTTAAAGGAAGGAAGTTAGTTAGGGTATAGGAAGGAAGTATGGGGGGGGGGTTGGGGTATTCACTTCAAATTTCGAACCGATTGACAGGTGAGAAAGGGTTTAAAAAAACTAAGGGTAGCGAACTAAGATGAGGATGAGGACGAGGATGAGGATGGGAAGAAGAAGGTGTTCGCGAAGGCGACTTACGTCGGCTACATTATCTAACCCAATCTTATGCTCTCGTTTTCGTCAGGGTTCGTTAACAAAAAAACAACAATCATCGCACTGAAACAAAGGGTTAGGGTTCATCGCCGCGCACTTAAAAAAGCAACAAAATCACATATCATTTAAACAACAAAACGTTAAGGCCTTTACTGTTGGTGATTCATTTCTTGTTTGAATTTTCAGCTTTTTCAGCTAAGAACGAGCGTTTTCAAGTTAGAACATTTAGTGTCATATATATCATAAAACCTTTCATTCTCACCTAACTCCACTAACTTCTCCACCTGTCCCTTAAGATTCTTCACCTCCTCCTCCTCCTTCTCTTTATACACAAACTTCATCATCCCATCATACCGTATACCATGAATAACTTCCACACCTTCATCGGATGTTTTTATCTCGAAGGAACGAGTTATCTGACAGCCGGGGAGAGGGAGAGTGTAGGTTAATGTTGTAGGGGAGAAACAGGAGAGGAGAGGGAGGGAACCGGTGTAGGAGGGGGAGGAGGTTGTGAGGGTTAGCTTTTGACCGATTTTTAGAGGGGGAGGGACGGGGGAGGTTATGGAGAGGATGGAGGGATCCCATTTTGGCCAATCGGAGAGCTGATAGAGGTGGTGGACGGGTGAGATTAGTGTCGAATGGAGGATAGCGAATGGAGGGTAGCGAATGGAGGGAGCAAGCTCTCACCTTCTCGTATTGGGACCAGATGGAGGTGGCTGGGAGGGAAGTCCTGATGGAAGCCGTGACGTGAGGGCGGAGGGGAGTCATCATGATGCTAAGAAAAGGGAGCCTAGCGAGGGAGCCTAGCGAGAAGAGCACGGGAAGACTGACTGAGGGCTGATGTGGCCTGGCGAGGGTTTTTCTTGCTGTTTATTGTCTTTTAGATGTAGGATTACACTTAATTTGATAGAGATAGGATAAGATAGAGCTATATGTGGAGGTGCTATATAAGGAAGCTGTGGTGTCGTACTAGAAGTAATATGAAAAGTGAAAAGAGTAGTCTCTGGAAAGTGGAAAACTGTTTTTTCAGATTGTAGACTGATTTGTACACTGATTTGTACGCACGCTAGCGCACTGTACTTAAATATCACATAGCTTGCCGAGACATATTATAAATACTGAAAGTCGTCCGTTAGTTAACTTTAAATCCTTAAAAGTAGAGGCAGGGGCTGCCCGGTCCTCCCCACAATAATAATAATTCTGCTGGCTTCGCAGGGCAGCTTCGCAGGGAAGCTTCGCAGGGCAGCTTCGCAGGGCAGGTGAGAAGCGTGCAACTAGGTGCGTACTTTCGGATAAAGTAGGATATAAAGTACGGAGCTTTCAAACGACTGAAGAGGGCCTCATATCGAGGGCCTCATATCGAGGGCTACAATATGCTTCCGTACAAACTCTCCTTTTGCGGCTCACTTCACTCACTCCTTTACGACGAACATTTTACTAAGACGCAGGAGTCGTTGAAGCCGTCCTTTGAGTCCAACGTCCTGTGAGCAGTGCGAAACTAGAGTGTACACGCTTTTCTGAACACTTTTCAAGTGACCTGAACAGGCTATATTACCACGTTGGTGTCTTGTTTGTGTCTTGTTGGTGTCTCCTCTCAAACTGTGTTTGCCCAACTGCTTTTGCGATAAATAAATAGTTCACAATGCCTCCTCGTTCCAAAAAAGGATCTTCTTCAAAAGGTCAAAGAAACCCTAAAGGCGTTCAATACATTGAAAGATCCCCAAACAAATCATCCAACAACACCAACACAAAAAGAAAGCAGAAACACCACTCAACCTCCTCCCGTCCCCCTTCCTATGCATTACTAAATCTCCTCCGCCCTTACAATCTCTCCGTCCAGCGTACCCCAAAAGACGGTAACTGTCTCTTCAACGCAATCCAAATTTCTCTATCCTCCATCTCCTCCTTCTCCTCCCAAACGTCAGAAGACCCCCCCCAAAACCCTTCCTACACGTACTCGGTTTTAGACGATCTCAGAATTGAGACTTCACTATACATGTCTAAGAACCCTGATAATTTTAAACCTTTTTTTACTCCGAGCATAGACCCTGATAACCTCAATATAATAGGTGATTACGAGGACCTTCAAGACGAGAGTTTCGAAGGGTACTGTGAGAGATTGAAGAGGGATGGAGAGTGGGGGGGGCAGATGGAGATTATGGCTTTGAGGTGAGAAATTGAGGGGGGAGGGGAGGGGAGGGTTGGAGGAAGAGTTTCGAAATTTGAGGATATTAAAAGTTGGAAGGAGATATAACGACAAATAAAAAACGAAACCCCATTGATCAATATAAAACCCTCTCACACAACACGCTTCTCCACCTTACCAACCCCCCCCCCCCCAGCTGCATGCTCGACCGTGAAATAAAAGTATTCCAAGAATTAGGCGAAGGTCTTGCCCAGATCCAACGCATAAAAAACGAGTCTCACTCCCACAACCTCAGACGTCGTTCCGTCTGCATATGGTACGTCGACGATAGCCATTACGAAGGTTTGGTGTGGAATGATGCAGAGAGCGGATGGGAAGATGAGGATGATAATTTAGAAGTTTTGAAGGAGAATAAAAAATATTGTAAAGAGTGTAAGAGGAAGATTAAGAAGTGCAAATGCGTCGATGAAGACGGGTTTAGCAAAATTAAAATTAAGTGAAGGTGAATGTTGTTCTTTTTACAAAGCTTTGGACCCCGTTTTTTCTACCCTATATTCAAAATCTACTACCATATTTCAAAAATCGTTCTCACAAAATTGGTTCCTACTTGCAACCGTCCCTTATCCCCCCTAATCTCATCCCCCCCACCCCCTCCCCCCGCTCCCCCATCCCTCTCACTTCCTCCCATACCCCGCAACCTCCCTATACTTCTGTGTGATACTCTCAATACTCATTAAAATAATCATAGCATGCGGCGCGCACCTCCCGTAATACGCCGAGAACCCAGCGAACAACCCCCTCACCCCATCAGCCTTCAAAATCTTAACCCCGCAGTCGGCTATCCCCGAATAAGGGAGTTTACCTGAGGAGTTAGGCTGCTGGGACATTAGGCGGGACTTTATTAAGTCGAAGGGGAGGGAGAAGAGGGCGGCCGTGAAACCGGCTATGCAGGAGGCGCCCATTTGGGTCGTCTTCTTTTTGAGGAGAGGGTCGTTGTTTATGGAGCCGACGAGCTCCTGAGGGGGACAGAAGGGGGGGGGAGGGTGGGGGTTTAGATGTTTAGTTTTGTTGTGTGTGTGTGTTTTGTTCAATGACAAAACGTGGTGGCTATCTCCTCCTCTTGGGCGGGTTCTTCTCTTTTTCTTCTTCTACGACCCTTTGTCTCAGAATATCCCTCTCACCTTCGCCTGATCGTAGCAAGCTAACATCCCTACGTTCATACTCATGCCTCTGAAGATGTTGGGTGCTAGACCCTTGTATAGCGCTCCGAAACCCTGAGACGTTGCGTATGTTTTAGGGGAAAAAGAAGGGGAAAATGGTTATTAGATATTATTCTCCGATTATATTCGTTGAGTGAAGGGGGGGGGGGGATAACTCAACACCCCACTTTCCATCCTCTCACCTCCTCTTTAGCCGTCCTAATAAGCGCGTCGAAAACATTCTTATAATTCCTCCTCTGACCAGGCTCAGCCATAGAATCACTCTGCAACCTAACCAAAGCAATATCAAAAGGCGTGCCAATACAAACTGCCGTGGCGCCGCTTGCCATGCCTGAAAGAGTTTTAACGCCGAAGTTCAAAGGTTGATTGTTGTTACGGCGGACGAGGTAATCGGAGAAGGTACGGTGGAGGCCTATACGGGCTGTACCGTATACCATTTGACGGCCGATCGCGGCATCTAGGCCTTTGTAGACTGACGTGATCCCGTCGCTTTTAATCATTCTGGATATGATTGTTGGGAAACTGGGGACGGGTTTACCGGGGTTTAGTTGACCGTATATTTGCATGCGGACTTTCGCGAGGTCGATGGGGTGGATTACGCAGGAGGCGAGGATGGCCGCGGAGCCACCGCAGATGAAAGGTTCGGCGTGTTGGAGGGGAGACTTGGAGGTGGAGTTGGAGGGGGAGTAGCAGAGAGGGTTTGGGGGGAGCATTGTTTTGATGAGGGATTTTAGGGGGTGAAAAAGAGGGATTTTTAACAGGCTGTTCAGAGAGTGTGAGTAGTATAGTGTTAGTATAGTGTTAGGATACAAGTTAACTCGTAGCTTCATTCGTCACAATGCGTCGGGGCGACCAAGGGGCAGGTTCTGGACTCGCCGTACTTGATCTACCACGAGAAGGTCATGACGACGAGCATCTTCATGCGCGATGCCATGCCCCATGAGCCCCCACGCCCTGGTCCTGTTCGGCGGCGTGGCGACCGACAAACAGAGCGTGAAACAGTTCGATATCGTCCGCAGCCTGGACGACATTCGTGGGCCTTTCGATGCCCCAAGAACGTCTTAGAGCTGATGCTAGAGCTGATGCTAGAGCTGAGGGGCGAGCTGAGGGGCGAGCTGAGGGGCGAGCTGAGGGCCCTAACAGGGGCGAGCTGAGGGCCCTAACAGGGGCGAGCTTGACAAGATACGGCGATACGACTGCTGAACAAGATCGAAATCTGCAGAGAAACTTCTCAGCCGGCGCGATAGGCCTCATCAACAGTGTAATATCCTTAAATTTGAAATAAATATTGCATCATAAGTACGATGCTCGTCTGTGGACTTTCGGCTGCTAATGCTATGCACCATAAAAATTTGCAATAAATAGACGCGTCGACGATTTGGATTATACGCTTCGACAGTTTGATACATTCAAACGACTCTGATTAACTGAAAACGTCAATATTGTAACTCACTGTGAAGATAAAGTTCAGATCTGGACTGCCACCTCGCTCTCAAAAATGAGATTTCATCTGGATTTTAACCATTCAACTGGAATCGGAAGCTTTCCTGGAAGCGAATTCATTCAATACCGTCTTTCACAATGGGGTCCGAGTCATTCATGCATCATGGGCGAAGCTTTCTCAAATTATAATATTACGTCAGTAATGTTACCCGGATCCTGCAACAATTCTTCTGGACCCTGCTCCTGGAGCGAGAGCAGTTGGTGGTGTTCGGTAGGGAGTTGTTATCGTCGTCGTCGTCGCTGGGAAAATGAACAGCCCTCCTTTTAAGCTCAGCTCTGCTGTGCCTCGCAAGACTTCCTCGCTCGCTCCGGCCTGGTTGCACCTCACCCTCTGCCAAACTACTCGACTTACAAGCGAAGCTACTGTCGAAGCGTTTCAAGATGCTATGCCCCCTTCAAGAGACTGACCACTGCGAGGTGGTGGGCGGGAACAAGCACGAATTCGGGGAGAGCGCGTGGTACAGCGAGGAGTCTCAATAAGGAGCGTAGCGTCGAGAGCGTTGAAGGAATATAATGGATGAATACGGGAATTTTTATTTGAACGATCGAAGCTTTTCGTTATCGTTATCGTTCTTCTTTTCCACCTACTAGTTCGCGGACGCTAATGCTACCTCGTTGCCTTTGGAGTTGGGAGTCGTCGACTCGGCCCTTTGTTTTCTTGTACTTCACGCGCCACTCGAAGGGGATGTATTCGTTCGGGACGGCTTCGATCCAGGTGTCAGTGAACCACGTCTTCTTCTCTTCTTCCCACCTGTTCCAGTTTTTCATCGTCCATGGCTAGATCAGTTCGTCACCCCAAGCCTTGTACACACCTGGGTTTTTTGTCAAGAACTCACTTTTCTCGAGATCTTGATCTTCCCTGAGATGCAAGAAAGCTTTCCGATTAAATGTTGACGCTGTGTCCATGTCGTAGAAGGTGTGGAGGTACTTTCGTTTAATGACCAGGGCAAACGTCACAGCAGAGACGAACCAGATTGCTACCAGGCTACCGAGCACGGTCTGCAGCGTCTTGTCGTCAACTTTGACGTCTTCATTGTAGTAGGTTGAGTACACGCGTGCTGACACGAAGCTATGGCGATCAACATTTGTTAGCTCGCTTCCTCGTACTTCTAGCTATTTTCGATACTCACCTCCCCACCATAGACATGAGAATAGAGATTAGGAACGGGAGTCCGCCGGCTTCGTTAGGGTGACGCAACTGCATGAGCATCGTAAAGTTCACCATGATCTTAACAACAAACCTAAATAGGATCGCCAAGAAGAATCTTAAAACGCCTGCGAGGTTCATTTCAGAATGGAAGAAGTCGCAACGCATGATCTTGTAGAGCAAAAAGATACCCATGTCCACTCCCAAGAAGAGCAGCAGCCAGTTCGGGTTAGTGAAAGCTAGCAGCGCACATGCAGACGTCAGTAATAGCACGTGCGCGAACGAGAGTGACATCATCGACAAAAAGCAAATCGCTCGAGGCAACGCTTTGTCAGGCACGAATCCGTAGAAAAGAGGGGTTTTCGTCCTTTTCGTGGGCGAAGTATCCCAGTCGTAGGTCAACATGGACGATGTGAAGGCGATGGTGGCCGCTGAAACCAAAATTGAAATCACGGCGTCCAACGACTTCTCCTTGGCGGATAGGAGGGCATAAATTTGTATGACGGAACTTGGTATCGCCTCGAAGACCATTTCAACAGCTTTGAAGGACGTCATCTCCATTAAGGGGTCGACTGTCTGATGGTCTTCCTGTTCGGCACCGGATCCAACCTTGTACGCATCGAGGGCAGGCTTGAAGCCAGTCAATATGCAAATAGCGTCTTGGAAAAAGTGTTTCTTCGACTTCGAGTTTTGAGCGTACGAAGCGATCAACTGCATGGACATCGTCAAGCCGATCAAGACCGCGTTGGTCTTTCCGTACCCTACCTCGCCCTCCGTGTTGAAAAACTGATACGTCATGTAAATGTCGGTGATGAGATCGACCGTCGACAGCACTGCACCGCCGAATACTCGCAACCTCAGACCAAGGTTACTCGTGTTCAGGTTGTACTGAGCGATCTCAACGAAGAAAGAGCGCATCCACTCGTGGTCCTTCTCAAACGCCTCTAGAGCGACGTTCTGGGAGATCCAGTGATCCACTGCAGATGACGTTGATTGATCAAGAGCTCGCCTAAGAGCTTGCCATCGGCTTTGGTCAGGCCCCTGAGAGAATAGCCGAGGTAGGCCTGGGTGTGACTAGTGATTCGATCGAAGCTGGGAAATATGAACCCGTTAACGACTGCCTTTGGGAGATTTCCTCCGAAATTTATATGTAGGCCTAATTTGACCTCGACATTCCCGTCGTTGAGTTGCGTCAAATGATAGACAGCATGGAAATAAGCACGGATTACCGAGTCCCCATCCTTATTTTTAACTTTAGGGTGCGAAGTCAACGGATGAAACACCATGACGATGGACTTTTCGCTCAAACGCTTTGAAGGGAGGGGTGTTAGCGACAATTATAAGCGGGGCAAAAAGTAATTGTTATTCAATGCTCACCTTCCACACGCTTTTGACGATTACCTCTAGGTTTGCTAAAGGCGATGGGAAGTTGTAGAGTCGGCAGAAGATCGCGCTGTGACTATTAGGTACCTCAAGATAAGCTCGATTATCAAGAGACGTTGCTTTGCTAACATTGAAGGCCGGGTTGAAGCATTGGTAGTAGTAATTGACAATTCTAGCCGCCACCCTGCTCACGTCTCCTCTTGCTGTGTAGTGCGATATACCATATATGTCTCCCTCTTTAGAGTTGTGTAACCTTTAAGGAACTTGGTCGCTGTAAATGTCGTTTTGAAGTCTCGAAAAGCTATCGCGCCTTTCATCTCCATGCCGGATATCAAGCCTAAGCCTGAGGTTATCATGGCGTCCTCCTTGTCCGTGTACCGCTGGACAACGTTGTCCATCTGCAGGACCTTATCGTTCTCGAAGTCTAGGTCCTTGTTGAGATTCTCGATGTACTGGTTGGCCTCAGGTGAACTGAAGATGCTGAGGGCAGTCGACGTTTGGCTCATCATGGGTGCAACCTTGTTGGTCTTCAATTGTGTGATCGTAGTCCGTGTGGATTTTATCTTGCCCGTAGACGAGAATTCGCTGTGCCCTATTGGGGAGGAGGCACTCATGCCGGAGCTGTTGTGCACAGGGACTATGGTTGTTTGCATTTCTCCTGCCTCTCTCGTCTGATGCAAAGCTCTATGTAAGGAAGGAAAGTGGTTCAAACTTTTTTCGGGTTCTAAAGAGAGTTTTAAAGAGTTTTTCACTTGGATTGAATCCACCTTTCCGGTATTGTGTTCCCCCCCAATCAATCCTCCAGCTCCTCCAAGCTCTCCTCTCTTTTGGCTGGAGTTATGATAGATTCGAAATAAAATAAAGAGGAAATTTAAAGTAAGAAAACCTTGCCTGCTTTATGGTGAGGGGTAACTACCCCAGCCACCGCTTATATTCATGTCAGTACGTCAAAATCCCCTCCCTCCTCTCCAACTCCAAAAGCTCCAAATCGTCCATATCACTCAATCCGTCCCCGCTATAATCCGCACTCAAACTACTACTAGAACTACTGCTACTAGAACTACTACTAGAACTAGAACTGCTACTCTCGCTTAGATCATCAATCCCCAACCCCAACCTTAATTTCAAATTTTCATACTCAGAAGTTATACAATCTATTCCTTCGCTTAATTGCCGGCTTAACCTTCGAGCGTTTGAGCTGGCGTTTGAGTGGTTGTTCACGTCGAATTGCAGGGAGGATGATTTAGGGTGTAAGCGTGATTTCCTGAACTTAATGCATCCGCATTGGGGGGGTGGTTTTCTTCCGCGTTTTTTGTTTTCGTGCCAGTTGGAGGGGGTTAGGTTTAGCCAGTCTTCGGTGCCGCCGAGGTTGAGGATCTCGAAGAGGGTGGTGTGGACTTCGCCGATGAAGTCGACGGGGGGGGCGAAGTCCCAGTCGAAGACTGGAGGGAAGGAAGGGGGGGAGGAAGGTGGATGATGGGGGGGGGTTAGGGTTCAACTATAATGTAAAATCACGTGGAAGTTCTCCGTCGCTTCGCTCCCTCGGCTTCGTCCCTCGGTACTCGCTTCGCTCGCTCAAACTCCCGCCGCTTGCTCAAACCCTCGCCGCTCGCTCAAACCCCCATTCTCACCTTGGAATCGTATTTCAATCTGACTGGGGTCCTTCTCCTGCACTCCGTAGAAGCTTCCTTCTCCGTCTCTGCCTCCTCCGCCCCTCCTCTCCTCCTCCCTCGCCCCTAGCGGCCTCTCGCAAATGGCCTTCAAATTCAGCGTGAACGGCTCCCACAGAGGTTTCAAGGTGTTCATCTTGCACTCGCTCCTGTAGACTTCTTCCCACATGTAACCTCCCTTGTGCCTGCGCTGCATGACTATGAAGGGATCCGACATGGACTGCTCGTCCACTATAGGCATGCTCGAGCCGAATATTTCGAGTTCAATCCACTCCGCTTCGACGAACGTCACGCCCTCGTTGTATTTTATGTTCCCCCTCCCTCCCACGCCTTCGGCGACTTCCTCAAAGAAGCGGCGTTTCTTCAGCCGGCGCTTCTCGCGGATTATGCCGGCGGCTTCGGTGGTGCCTATCGTGTGGTGGATTTTTCCCTCCAACATGTCGATCCTTTTCATGCGAGCGGCGCGTTGCTTCTCCTCGGCGGCGACCGCGGCTTGAACTTCGGACCTTTCCTTGTCGTATTTTTCGTCCTTGAGGCTCTTTTCGAAGAAATTCAACAGCTCAGGGTCGTTGTTGATCTCCTTCATGACGTTCACCTGTTGCCACTCTGCTTCAGCCAGCTCGATCATTTTGGCGCTCCATTCTTCCTTCTTCTTGTCTAGCTTCGCCCGTTTCTCCATCTTTCTCTTGAGGTACATTTCAGTCCAGCGACCCCTCTTGCCCGTCATGTTCTTGAAACCGCTCCACAGGCCCTGAATCTGCCTCGCGGCGGCGTGCCTCGTCTCTCCAATGTTGGCGCTCTTCTGCTTCGCAACCTCTATCTTGTGCACGACATTCTTCATTGCCCTCGCCATGAGCCTCTTCACGCTAGCACTCGCCACGAAGTTGACCTTTTTGAGAATTTCCCGTCTCGCAGTCCGTCTAAGCACGAGCGCCCTGCGACGAGCGGGACGTTTGTGATGTTAGAACGGCGATATACTTTTTTATCAAGTACACGCGAACAAATAGTTGGTATTATCACGTGGGGGTTCTCGGCCGCTTCGCTCCCTCGGTGCTCGATAACATTCGGTCGATCGCTTCGTGCCCCCCCCCCGCCCACTCTCACCTCCAGTTCCTGCTTATCACCCTCGCAGCGTGGTTCCTCCTCGTCCTCTCGGCCTGCACCACGGCCCTCATTTTCCTCATCCTTTCTCTGCTCTTCCTGCTCTCCTCCGCCCTCTTCTTCAGAATTTCGTTCTTCATAACTTTCTTCTGATGATCCTTCTTCACTTGGACATACTGCATCTTCTTCTTCCTGCTGACCTTCTTCGCTCCGTGGCTCATCATTTTCTTCGCAGTCTCGGCCGTGAATATGGAGGTCCTCCTTTCATTAGCCGACTTTTCCAATCGACCCACAAATTTACTCATCATATCCTTTTTCTTCTTGTTCTCCTCCGCCCTCTTCGCAGAAATGTCATCCTTCATCCGTTTTATTTGCTCGATCTGAGTTTCTTCCTTCTTCGCCTCCTCGACCTTGAAGTCGTCCGCAAATTCGACACTTCTCAGCCTGGCCCTCCTCGGAGTGGCTCCTCCTCCCTCCTCTCCTGCGCCTCCCTTTTCCGGCTTGGTGGGGGTCATCGTAGTGCTGGGACTCAAGGCCCAGTGTCCGCTGCTATTGGCAGGACTCCTACTTGTGTCCATCTCCAGCTTGCTCATGTCCGAGGCGGTGGCGTTCCTACCCATGCTGAATCGCCTCGACTCGCTCCGACCCACGCCCCTCTTGAGGAAGGGGCTCAGGGATTTATTTTTACTTTTTGGGCTATCCACCTCTGTCATCATCTCTTGCATGACGTCTTCGTACTTCTGCAGTTGCAAATTCAACCTCTTGGCGACCTTCGAGTCCTGCGACGACGACGATGTTAGAGTTGGCTAAATACATAATCTTCACATGTTATCTACGTCCTCTTATCTTACCTCCTCGTCCCTAGCCCCCTCCTCGTCCTTATCCTCGGCAGCCTTCTTTGCACGCAGCCAATTTTTGCTGCCCTTGAAGAAGCCGGCGCCATCTCTCCTGTTGAGCCTCACGTACTCCTCAACCACGTCCTCGTCAATCTTCAGAACTTCGGCCAGCCCGTGCCTGTGCATCGGCAAACCGCACCCAGGGCAAGGAATGTCCCGAAGCTAAGACAGGAGTATTAGTTTATAGCGTTAGAAATCGTGTCGAAGGTGGCGCCAACGACGTTGCGTGCTGAGTAAACTCATCGCTTCGCTTCGCTCCGCTCCTCTCGCATCGCAGCCTCTCACCTCACTGTTGCCCTCGTGGAACTTGTCCAAGTCATCAGCCCTCTTCACCTCCCTCATGACCTTGCGGGTGGCTTGCGTATCGTCAAAGCCGGCAATCGCTCTTTTCCTCCTCGCCCCAATGAACTTCTTCGGGCCGCTCATTGTGGTCCGCCTCCTCTGGTCGATCGTGCGCTCCTTGAGCTCCTCAACGTTAGGCAACGTATGCTTGTAAAGGTAATTTGGCGTCTGCAAATAGTCGACCCCGACGAGACTGCGACGAGGAGGTAGACGAGTTAGAATAAAGAAGTTTCGGAATGATTTATGAGTGAGGGGCGCTCACCTGCATGTGAGAGGAATTTCCGCTTCGCCTTCCAACTTTGATTCGAGCACCCCCAAGTCTAGCTCGATCGCCTGTTTCCTCCTGAAGTATGGGCTGGTGCCTGACCCCGGATTGCGATCGGAATTGTGTATTCCATCCACGGAGTGATCGGCCCGACCAATCGCCTTCATTTCTCTTATCTCCCTCTTGATCCTCGCCTTGTCTTCCTTCTGCACAATGAAGTCCTGACTATTCTTCTTCATCGCAGCTTGGAGGCCCTTCAAGAACTTCACCTTGTTCACGGCCCGGATGAGGGTCGAGCGCCGCTTAGAGCTCTTCGTCTTCTTGAGGCTGCTCGTCAAGAGATCCGAGGCCACAAAGTCCAAGAATCGACGCGGCCACTGGCCCAAGGTCGACGAACTCGGCTCGGCCAATCTCTCGTTTGCGACTTCGAGGTTCGCCTTGTGGACCTCCTGAAACCGTCGTTCGTAGTCTATTCTGTTTTGATCGAGGGCAGATCTCTCTTCATCCGCTACAGGGTTGTACCTTGCGTTCATCTCTTCAATCACACTCAAGTAGTAATTGTTGTGACCCGCGGAAAGCTCCTCTAAAAATTGAACGAGTTGAGGGTCATCGGCAACACCATCATTATTGTTGCCCCCACTGCTGCCACGATGATGATCGTCATCATCGGCAGTAATGTTCCCATCAATTCTATAATCTTCGTCATTGGGAGCGCGTGCGCGCTTCGCCCCTTTGTTCGAGAGGACGACGTCCTTCAGGCCTGGCACGTTGCCAATGATCAACCTCAAACCTTCCATCGCCTCGTACTCCTCCGCTGTCAGTTCCAGCTTCTCTTCATAATTGTGCGGTGGACGGTGATGCACGGGGGAAGAAGTGAAGCGCGAAAACGGTCGGCTCTCCGGCGGGGCCGCGGATATCTTTACCGAGGGCTTCACGTAGGTTTTGCTTGCTACCATGCCATTGCTGCTCTTCGGCGGCCGTGGAGTTGGAGCAGTTGGAGCAGCAGCAGCAGCAGCAGCGGTTTCGGCAGGGTCAGGGGGGGAGGCTTTCTGTCCACTGGTCAGTTTGCGATGGGGATTCTGGAGGTTCTTGGGAGTGAATTTGAGACCGAACGTCGGAGCCGAGGAAGAGAACATAGTGGGGTGGGGTGGGGTGGGGATGGGGATAGGGGGAGGGTGGATTTGTTGGGGGGCCGGAGTACAGGATGTGGAACTGGAAGTGAATTTATTGTTGCGGGACGGATCAAGTACGGAGAATGTTAATCACGGAGAGCTTGGTCGATAGAGAGAGAGTGTGTGTGTGTTGGGAGGTGGGGGTGGGGATCCAGGAAGGCTGAATTATCAACACGGTAAAGTTAACTGTGGATGAGGAGAGCACTCAGGAGTGAAAAGACAAAGTTTTATCCCTTCTAAGATCATCACAACTCCTCGATAAAAAACAGCAGCCCGAATAACTCACATCAATATCTAGTCAGCTGGCAAACCACCTCTTGCAACACACGTCAGGAACCAGATGTCAAGGTATGCCTTGCTCAACAGCCCCAACTCCCCCAGCGAAACACAATGTAAAGAGAACTAACTCCTGCGAAATTTCCGCATATTTACAGGCCAAGCACCGCACCCGGCGGTCAGAGTCGCGGGGACACCAATAGGACGACCAACGATTTGAGCGCCAGTCCATTTTTGCAGGTGAGAAAACGACCATGCTAGGGTGATGACCGAAAGAGACAAGCAAGGAAGCCACCGTCGTGTGTTCTTTCCTACCGCATTAAAAAGTGCGAGCAATACGGGCGCAACGGTGCTTCGGCTGGTTATACAATAATGCTGCCTCAGTTTTGGATTTCGCATTTTCACACAACCTCCCTCTCGCCTTCAACCCTCTGCAGTCCTCCTACGACAAACTCGTGCTGAAGAAGCTGAAGAAAATGACGAAGCACGGCCACACGGTCGACCACCCCCTGACAAATTTGCTATCGCCCGCCCCGGTTCACACCAAGCCGGACATGGACGTTCTGCCCATCCCCTTGCACGTCAAGGCGAAACTGCGTCACAAGGAGGTCTCCATCGCCAGGGCCGAGTACGCCATCGCTCGCGTAAAGCGCGAGGCAATAATAAAGGGCGACTTCTACCTGACGCAGATTCAGAAGGCCCTAGCAAACAAGGACAAGGACCAGGCTCTGGTCATCCTGGCTGCCGCCCGCAAGTGCTACAAGAAGGGCGAGGACTCCGCTCGCATCGACAAGGCAAACGCATTGCACGTGAAGATAAAGGGCGAGTACGCCATGAACCTGGCGATGGAGTGCCGCGCGAAGCGGGACTACGACAAGGCGGTCGAGCATGTTTCGGAAGCCCTGTTCCACTTCAAGGTGCTGTCAGGCGTTACCAGCGTCGAGAGGGACATGGCCAACAGCACTGCCGGAAGGATGGAGAAGGAGTCGAGGACTTACTTGAGGATCAGAGACCCGAAGAAGTACGTCAGGAAGCTGGCCATCGAGGACGGGGAGGAGGCGAGGGCGCAGGCCATCGCCTTCCTGGACGAGAGGAAGTACACCGAGAGCAAGACGAATTTGGCCGACGCCAAGGTTTGCTTCGACTGGGCCGAGATTCCTGACTCTGAGACCGGCATGTCCGAGCTCAAAAATCACATCGCGCTCTCTGAGTCAGCGAGCGCTGGGGACGGGCTGCTGGAGGAAATAGCGGCCAACCTGAAGCCGGTGGTGAAGAAGGACTACAAGTTCTTGCTCGAGAAGTTGGAGCTGGCGCAGAAGGCTTACGAGGGGGCCTACGACGACGCGGGAGTCAAAGTGGTCATGCGAATGAAGAGCTGCCTCGCCGCCATTCGCGCGGGAGACGTGGCGTGGTACAACCTTGCGCACTCGCTCCTCTCCAACTCCTACTCCGAGGCGTCTTCGTCCCTCATCACCGTCAGGAAGTGCCTGTACCTCTCCTCCCTCGGCCTTCCCTTCGTGAACAAGGAGATGGACAGAATTTTAGGCGTCGCTCTGAACGAGGACCTGCGTAGCTTGGAGATGGTCGCGGAGCTGGCCAGCCGGGACGGCGAAGTCTTCATGGCCAAGGCCAAGGCGGCGCTGGAGAACCAGGACCTGGACGCGGCCGCGTCCAACGCCACCAGCGCCTTGAGGTGCTCCGAGTGGGTGGCCGGCCGCAGGAAGCTGCTCAGCGAGCGCTCGAAGGAGGACTTCGCGGTGGAAGACGAGGAGGTCATGCTCGAAGTCACGGAGATGAAGAACGTGCCGGACAGCAAGCTCTGCGTCGATCTGATGGAGCGCTTCACCAGCATCTTCCCCACCAACAAGGAGGAGCCCTTTCAGGTCAACGTCCACGCCGCATCGAACAACGTCGGCGTCTGTAAAGACATCTTGGAGGAGATCTCGAAGAGCCACTCGTTGCTCAAGGCGGAGAACCACATGAACACCTTCTACGACAGGGAGGAGCAGGACAAGTTCAACGAGGCGTTCGAGAATTTGGACATGGCGAAGACCATATACGAGGAGTCGGGCTTCACCAACTACGCCAACGACGTCCTGACGATCAAGGCGAACAGCAAGGGCGTCATCGCGGCGGAGAAGGCGGGCGAGTTCTTGAAGGCGGGCAAGCACGCGGAGGCGCAGCAGTGCCTCAGGGAGGCGATGCACCACTACGAAACCACCGACAACAGGAGCAAGTTCGAAGCCACCAAGACGTTGCTGGTCACCAGCCAGGGCGACCAGCTGCTGGTCGAGTTCGACAAGAGCCTGGACAGGAGCGACTACGACAAGGCATTGGAGTTCGGCCTCCAAGTCGTGGAGCTCTACGAGAAGAGCGGCGACGGGAGGCGCATCAAGGCCATAGGAGATCCCAAGTTCGTCGTGTGGAAGCGGGCGGTCGGCGACGCCGAGTCGTTGAAGATGCAGGCCCTCGCCAAGGTGGACGAGAAGAACTTGGAGGAGGCCAGGAAGCTGGCGCTGAGCGCCAAAGACTGTCTGACCTGGAGCGGAGAGAGCGGAGAGACCATCGACGACGTGTTTGCGGTCATCACCATGGCGGAGAAGCGCTGGAAGGGAGACGAGGTCATGGAGAAGGCCCTGAAGCACATTTCGGACCCCGACCGCGAGGAGAGCAAGAAGCTCCTGGCGCTCGCGACCTCTGCCTACCAGGAGGCTCAGCTCGCCTACCAGCAGCTCATGGGCAGGGCGGCGGAGATCCTGGCCAACAAGGAGATGGACCCCAGCTTCGGGCTGGAGCTGCAGGACAACGTGACGAAAATCTACAACGTCTGTGTGGACGGCGTCAAGGTGGCGAACTTGCAGAACATCGAGATGGCCATCAGGGCCGACGAGAGGCTGGACGAGGTGGCCGTGCTGATCCGCCACGAGCTCTTCTCTGAAGCGAAGGAGCTGATCGAGAACGTCAGGGGGGTTTACTTCAACATCGGGCTGACCGAGGACAACGAGAGGATCGCCAAGACTTCCACCATGCTGGAGCTGGTGGAGTACGGGGTGAAGTACTACGACACCGTGGCCCACAAGCAGTTCGAAGAGAGCAAGGAGCACATCCAAAAGTGCAAGGATTTGCTCGCCGAGGTGTCGGCCCTCCCGCCCAAGACCATCAAGGCCCTACCCGCCGACGTCTTTGGGGACCAAAACGCAGCCGACACCGTCATAGTTAGGGCCGTCGTTTCGGGCGAGAAGGACCTAGAGGACGCCAAGGACTACCTGAAGAAGAAGGAGTTCAAAAAGTCGCTGAAGGAGTGCGACAAGGCGATGCGCAGCTACAACTGGGTCTCCCAGTACAAGGACTTCAGCGAGATCGCCCCCGCCGTGAAGGAGCTCGAGGAGTTCATCGAGCTGGTGAAACGTGAGCAGGCCTACAGCGAGGGCGAGGCGTGCTGCGAGAGGGCTGCCGCCGCCATGGAGGAGCAGAAGTTCCCCTTCGCCGTGATGAAGTACGGCGAGGCCGTGGATCACTTCGTGAAGAGCACGAACGCCGAGAAGGTGGCCGAGTCCAAGAAGCTGAAGGCCCTGGCTAACGGCAGCTTGTTCGAGCAGCAGAGCAATACGTTTTGGACGAGCAAGAACTTTGAGAAGGGGCTCGAGAAGGCCTTGAAGGGCATCAGCAGCTTCGAGGAGGCGGAGGACGAGGGCAGGAGGCAGAAAATGTTCTGCTTCAGCAAGCGCGTCGAGGGCGATTTGATCATGACGAAGTACGACCGGGCGCTCAAGGACTGCGACTGGGACAGGGCCTGCCAGGTCATGAGCAACGCGCACGAGTGCTACAACAGCAGCAACGACCCCAAGATCATGAGTTTGATTGAGGGCGTGGTGCCGAAGCAGAAGGTGATGCAGGCTGCGGTGAAGAAGGGCGACGAGCTCAAGCTGGAGGCTGGGAGCATCCTGCACAAGGGCGGAGGGACCGTCAAGGCCCAGGAGGTGCTTGACAGGGCCAAGGCATGCTTCATCTGGAGCGACGTGAGTTTAGGCAAGGCCGGCGTCAACATGGTTCAGAAGGACATCGAAGCAGCCGAGTTCGAGGAGCTTGCCGACCAGAAGATCAACAAGGCGTACGAGGACTGGTTGCTGGAGCAAGCCACTGGCGACGGCGTCGCCGGAAAGTCCAGCGTGAAGTGCATGCGGGAAGGAAAGGACCTGTTCAAGCGGGCTGGGCCCGGTTGCTTCAAGCAGGCCAACGACACTAGCTACATCATAAACGTCATGGACTCGGCAGCCTTCAACAGCCTGAAGCCCATCGAGGACATGCTGGTGGAGGAGAACGTCATGGACGCTTTAGCTAAGTGCACGGACACGCACAGTAGCTGGAACGCCGTGGTGCGCATCCAGAACCCCTGCAAGAGTTTGAAGCCCTTCGTGGAATTCTACCTGGCCAAGGAGCAGCAGCTCAGCTTGGTCATCAATCTGTTGAACAAGACGAACCAGATCTCCGCCGAGATTTCTAATAACAAGTGGAACCCCCCGCCGGTCGCCATGTGCGAGGAGCTCATCATGATGCACGAGCATTTGAAATCGGGGTTGAGTGAGTGGAAGCTCACCTTCAGGTGAGCCGAGGTTGAGCGTAGCGAGTACCGAGGGAGCGAAGCGACCGAGACCTTTATGTGAATACATAAGAGCGCTAATTCTAACCCGTTGATATCAATTTATCTTCACGTTACAGGTTCGAATTCTTGGAGCCGTTAGTCGACAAGAGCAGACACGCTTGCGGTCTGGTCGAGAAGGAGCCCAAGCCCGAACTGGAGCCCGAGCCCGAACCGGAACCGGTTGCAGTTGAAGAAGAGCCTGTACCTGTACCTGTACCTGTAGATGTGGTCGACGAGGTCAAGGTTGAAGAGGAAGTTGTGGAGGAAGTGGGCGAAGAGAAGGAAGGAGGAGAAGGAGAAGGAGAAGGAGAAATTGTGGATGAAGTCGGAGAGGAGGGACCAGGATACGAGGGCGAAGAGTTTGAAAAGCCCGAAGGAGAAGCGGAAGGGGAAGTTGTTGACGAAGTCGGAGAGGAGGGAGGAGGAGAGGGAGGGGGGCTCGCCGACAAGCTCGACAATGCGGAGGGCAATTACGACGACGACGAGTTCGACACCAGCTTGGAGAGCAGCAAAAAGGAGGTGGCCCCGCCGACAGTCGTCCCCGACGCTGGAATCGAGCTTATCGACGCGACGAACGAAAAGGACGAGGATACCGCCCTGGCTGATAAGCTCGCTGCGGCCGAAAACGATTACGCTACGGATGACTTCGAGAGCAGTCTCGAGTCGTCGCAGCAGACGCAACAACAACAACAACAGCCCACAGGAGAGGAGAAGAAGGAGGATTAGATTATTAGTTGAGGGTGAAGTATTGTTCTTTTTACAAATCTTGTATGTTTTGTTTTTGTTGTTCTTGTCTCGTTGGTTTTGGTTGGTTAATAACTGTTGACGCGTTCAACTCCCTTGGGGGCGCTTCTCCCGAGCATTTCCTCGTACGCTGCCTCCAGACACCTCCCGACGTCCCCATAGCTCACGACAAGGACCGCCTGGCCATCCCTAGACGACAAGCAAACCTCCTCCATGTCGCCCGCGTCTAATTTATTCATACAACTAACGACGTGCCCGAGATCCATAACAGGCTCTCCGTTTCCGTCACACTGGTGAAAGACGTAGTCTCTGAACAGCTTCAAGACGTATCTGTCCCCAGTTTCAGACCAGCGCTTGTCCACCGACATCTCGGGGCGCTCCAGGACCATGTTCATTTTCATGAGAAGGCGGGCGGACCTGCCAGACTCGTACTATTTTTTTGGGGGGTTAGAATTGGGGCGGAAGTGGTGGTGGTGGGGGTATCAAATTTTCTCACCTCCTTCGCCAGGCAGCGGTCAAGACCCTCGCAGACGTCCGTCCGCGCCTCAACCTCGTCCCCAATTCTATGCCCGAGCCCCGCCACAACGTCGTAAACAGACTCCCCCCTCCCTCCGACTAATCCAATAACCAGGCTGCACATTTCCGGGCTATAAAGCTGCCCGAACGATTCTGCGAGGGGTGCGGGAGGGGGTGAGGAGAGTGTTCGAGATTTTTTGGACTACTTTTTGTTCGTACCTATTGCCTTCTTGACAACCTCCGGGGAGGTGGACTTGTCCACCTCGAGGCGGCTGCCGACGGAGAGGATCACCCGGCCGACGTCCTTGAGGTCCTCCCTCCTGAGATCCTCGAGGCGCTTCCGATCCTCAAACTCAAGAACGTCTACAATTCCGAGGCCGCCGATTTTGAGCTTCGAGTCGCGGGTTATCAGTACCCTCTTGACCTTCAAGCACCTGACCGCCAGCCCGCTTCCGTGCACGCTCTTAACCCCCAGGAGCAGCTGCACTATGTAGCTCCACAGAGTCCGCTCGCTCAGGCTCGTC
Source organism: Triparma strigata (assembly GCA_030267945.1). Lineage (NCBI taxonomy): Eukaryota > Bolidophyceae > Parmales > Triparmaceae > Triparma > Triparma strigata. The sequence continues at coordinate 99,433 of BRXY01000007.1, forward strand.
TGCTTCTCAAAGTACAGGTCATACATTGTGGCGCAGCCGGGGAGGTAATCGTGGAGGAAGAAGAGCGCACGGTTCGAGACGAAGCACGACTTAAGGGCGACACAGAAGGGGGACCGAAGGGCCCGGAACGCAGTGATGCAGGCGCTAGCTATCTTAGGGCTGGTGGTGGAGTGAAGGCGAGCGTTAGCGAGGATTGAGGGAGCGGAGCGAGGAGCGAAGCGACGAGGGTAGCGACCGTGAACATCCACGTGAATGTATATAATAATGGTAGATATATTTTATAGCGGACGACGCTCGTGTCTCACCTGCACTTGACGTCGAATCTACGGAGGACGAACCAGCCCTCAGCATCTCTGCTCCTCACGCTGAATAGACTACTGGGATAACCGTAACTCCCGCTCTCCTGGCCCAGACTCAGGGGGTAAGCGCTGTGGTACTTGGGAGGGATGGACTTGTAGTGGTGGGAGGAGGGGGGGAGTGTGCGGGACTGCAGGTTCGTAAGAGTCTGGTAGTGCGAGTGCAGAGACGGGGGGATGCCGAGGGGGTGCGGGTGCGTGGTAGCGGCGTTAGACCACGTCCAACCCTCGGCGTCGTGGCCGTCGAAGCCGCTGCCCTCGCCGCCCCTGATGCCACCGACGACGGAATCGTACTGGGCCTGGTCGGCAGGATTGTACTGGCCAGCGAGGCCATTCGGGACTCTAAACTGCTGCCCATTCCTGGACACTAACGTGGACTGGGGTTGGACCTGTTGCTGCTGCTGCGCGGCATATTGCTGCTGATGCTGCTGCTGCGCGGCACCGTACTCCTGAGTAGAAGGAGGTTGGAACGCCTGGCCAGGGGTGTAGCTAGCTGCGGCCGTCGACGGGGTGTAGCTAGCTGCGGCTGTCGACGGGGTGTAGCTAGCTGCGGCCGTCGACAGGCTCCCGAAGCTCTGAGTGTGCTGAGGGGCAGCAGGAGGGGCGGTATTCGCCAGACCGACGCCTGTGATAGGAAGGGTTAGGAGTAGGTTGGTTAGGGTAAGGGTTACGACAGCAGGCGAGGAGGATGGGGGGAGAAAGGAGTCGACGGGTCCTAATGCAGATTCGCGATTCCGATGTTTAGAAAGTACTAATCTAGTGCTGTTGTCGAGCGGGGATGCCCCCGTATTGAAACGATTGTGCTTGCGAGGGAGGGCAGGATGACTCACCGGGAACGAACTCCATTATTGTGTGAATGAGAATTGGATTTGGAATGGAAAAGGTGATTTTACATTCAGGACGCACTTTTTTTTACATTATGCCTAAGCGCGAGCCACCGGTATTGACGATAGCACTGATAGGGTTGAAATTGCGTCCAAGCGACTTCGGGGAGACGAGGAGAAGGAAATGGAGCTGAGATTGGATCGCAGGGTTTCCTCCCTCCGTTGGAAGCAATCAACTCGCAGTCGTCGCGCCAGTTAATGGCTTTGTTGTTCAAAACTCTCGATCAGAAGAACGTCGATTACGTTGACAATGTGAACGCCTTCTTGGAAGGGCTGCTGCACAAGGAAGACGAGCGGGAGACGAAGGAGGAGAACGGGGAGGCCGCAGTTTGTGCCATTTGCAAGGAGAGCGAGCCCAACGCCAAAATCCTGCCGTGCGGCCACTCGGCATCGTGCAGCGTGTGCACGCAGAAGGTCATCGATGTCGGGAACGGGAGCGGGAAGTGTCCGTTCTGCAGGGAGGAGGTGAGAGTAATTGTCGGAGGGAGATTATTTTGTTACAGTATTCTAACTCATTGTGTCTCAGTTTGAGAGGTTCGAGGTGGGGAAATGGAGCAACACGACGGGCGCGCAAGGGCTCTGCCCGACATCGCTGAAGAACTTGAGGCACCTCGCGAAGGGAGAGGGGTTCAGCTGGTATTCCCATGATTTGTTCAGGGTTAGGGTTAGGGTTAGGGTTAGGGTTAGGGTTAGGGTTAGGGTTAGGGTTAGGGTTAGGGTTAGG
>BRXY01000008.1:0-60115 GCA_030267945.1 Triparma strigata
AACCATAACCATAACCATAACCATAACCATAACCATAACCATAACCATAACCATAACCATAACCATAACCCAAGTTTGCTTGGCTACGATGTCCACCAACCTCGCGTGTATGGAGATCTTGATGTCCATCTGCTGCACCCAACTCCACTCGCATGTGTTCTCAGTGAGTTCTCTCACGATGTATACGCCTATAGACGTCGCCTCGAACATTCTCTTTGCCCCTTCTACTTTGTGGTGTGTCTCTTCATACTTCTCAAGGGGAGAAATGGCGATGGTTTAGGTCCGTCGCCCATCGGCCTCGACCCTCTTGTCCCAAGTTATCCATGAATTGAATATCCTGTCTTGGAAACCGCCCGGTAGGCTTGCTGATCTAGTGTACTGCAGGCCTCGTGTCCCGTCGAGGTCATTCCAAACTTCTAGAATCGCTGTCTTCCTATTTTCTGCCTTCTCTTAGCGTAGGTGTCAAGCAACCAGAGCTCCGTGAACAGAACGACGGCGGCCACGTCTATCTTCGCCACAGTCATCCCAACAACGGCCCCACCTTCGCCATCTCGGAAGAGAAACTTCTCGACCGACTTGTTGACCGTCCCAGCGATCCTCTTGGCTCGAGAGGCAACGTCCTCGACCAGCTTCATAGATTCCTTAATCATCTTTTTCTCGTCCCCTGTCAGGGGAGGAGCGTTCGGAATCTTGCTCTCTATGAAGTCCGCCTTACTCCTTGCGTCGATGACGCTCTCCTTCTTAAATCGGTCGTAGAACATTTCGGCCAACTTGTAAAAGAGCTTGTCACCCTTGGCAGCTTCGCCGCCAGCTCTGAGCCTTTTCACCGCAGCACCCTTCCTACTACTTTCGTCAGCGACGGCAGCGCTACCGAGTGCGCTCACTGACGACGCAACAACGACGTCCTTCGTGACCTCGCCGACGTCCACCTGGGCCATGAAAGTGAACGATGTCTGTGATGAGCGAAGTGAGTCGCGAAGGAGGGCGTATATATAGCGTTAGAAATCGTGGCGAAGATGGCAGCTACAATGCGTATGGAAGTAATGGCAATGAGCGCCGAGACCAAATAACCGCGCCTTCTCAGCTCGTCGCTTCGCTCCTCGCAGCCTCTCACCTGCCCGAATTGGAGCGGCCGTAGGACGATGGTTCCCTCCTTGAGGAGCAGCCCTAACTTTTTCGAAGCCGTAGAGTGTGGGTTCGGAAGGGAAGCCGACTCAAGCTCTGAAAAGAAAGGGCGTTATGAAGGTTAGCGACATCCACAAATCACGCTTCATTCCTTTACTCAACCCTCTCACCTTCTTCGTCAACGGACTCAACACTAAATACAACCTCTTCCTCATCCCGCCTCCCCACACTCATACGTAGGAGAAGGTCGCAGCAAATCGTGGCAGTGACCATGAAGCTCCAGTAAACGACGCCGTCCCCCAAATTTTTCTGGAAGAGCGACTTGCCCAACTTTGGCTGGTCGCCGAGGAGGGCCTCGAGGAACACTTCAGGCTCCTCGTGGATCGTAATATCGGAACGGCAGTCGTTGATAGTCGTGTTCTGGATCAGCATGTTCGCCCCAACTTTCCTGACCATGGGGTTGTCAGGGTCAAGGGGCTCGACAGAGGTAGCAGTAGCGTCGGCACGGCGACGTCTTGCTTGGAGGGCCGCATCACTGTTGATCTCGGCGACGACCGCTGTAAGCTTCCTGACTGCCTCGTCCTTCGCCTTGCGCTCTGCATCGAGATGGGCGGCCGCCTCCTCCTTCTCAGCGTTGAGCTTCGCAACTGCTTCTGCATTCGCCTCGCGCTCTACATCGAGCCTCGCGACAGCCTCCGCATTGAGCCTTACAGCTTCTGCTTTGGCCTTTCGCTCAGCTTTAAGCTCGGCCTCCAGAGCCTTGACTTTGGAGGCTAGGAAGGCGTTTTGTTCAGACATGGAGGCGGAAGGGGGGGAGGGGAGGGGTTACGTCTTGAGTGTTGGGGAAAGCGGAGATGTGTTGCGGCTGTTAGGGTTGTGTTGTTGTAATTTCTGTGTGGGGGTCGAGCTGAGCGCAAGTTGGCGAGCTGTTGAAAAGACGTGTGAGAGCGCAAACGGTTAGAACGACGAGACCCTGCTATTGGACATGAGTAAGCTCTATCATAATCTTTCACCTCTTTGTCGTTCTCTTGATGCAGGTTAAAATTTACGACGAGAGCCGAGATGTTATCCGGTGGTGCAGTGCACAACTTTGATAAATCGGGCGCCGGCTGGGTAACGTCTCAAATCACTTCTCGAAGCGGGAGAAGAGGGAAAAGGGCTGAGGTGGGTGAGAGTTAGGCCAAGTGTCTTGGTCCTTGTTCCAATAACTTGGGCCTTTGATGATAGAATAAAAGGCGAACAGAATAACAGATATCTATGAAAAACTTAATAAACGAGAATTTGTAAATTTTCGATTTTGGAGATATCTTCAACGTTTTCTCGGTAAGTTTTGGTCAGATTCTTCGCTTTGAGACCTCTGAAAAGAATAATTTGATAATCATAGAGACAAAAAAATGCTTTGAAAATCTTCCCAAAAAGTGATCAAAATAATTTCCAATTTGACCTAAATATGTTCTCATGTGTTGTTAAATATACTAATTCATTCAAATATCCCATTTAATATGTAAATAAACATTTTTATTATGGATTTCTATTGGGAAAATTAGCCAAGATGAACTTTTTTGAAAAGTTTACCAAAATATAAATACCTTGAGAGGCCTCAAGGAGAATAATATGACCAAAATTGACCTCAAAATCCTCTATTCGACAAAAACTCCACCATTTGGCGTGACGGTCAGGCGGTGTGAATGGATAAGCTGCGCTTTGTTGTAAAAAGACTGGGAAGTTATTAGGCTAGCTACTGCTCACAGGCGGCAAATTTTTCTTCAATCTAGCGTGCTCCCCGACGCATCAACAAACGTCAGCCAGTTTTTCAAGTTTTTTGTAGGTTCCCTTCTAATCGGACTCAGGAGCTACCGTAAATATACGTCCTCAATAATAATTTCCGCCACACTGAAAACATTCGAAAGTGACAGAAACAAAGTAGCGTGAGTGACCACTGCTGCTCGCCTTGGGTCTCAACGTAAATAATGGAACAGTCCAAATTTTCCCAACCAAAAAATTTATCTTTCCTGTACACCCTTGACCTCTTGAACCCTTCTTTCACACCACCCGAACCACAACACCATAACACCATCGTGTCTTCACAATGATGTAAAATTATCTTTCGTCAACACTGTCGGGGCTCCATAAACCCCAGCTCCCCCCTCCCCCCCCCCCTCCCCGAAACCCTCAACAACGTGGTACATGTATCCTCCGTACAGCTCCACCGCTGCCTCGTGCCTTTTCCTGCTCCTATCTGCACAGGCATCTGTGACAACGGACACCTTGAAGCCGGCCTCGAACAAGCTGAATGCGGTCTGCTGGACGCAGACGGAGGTGGCCAGACCGCACACGAGGACCTCCTTGAAGTGCCCCTGCTTGAGCCAATCCAGGAGCGCCGTGTCTTTGACTCCCCAGCTCGGCTTGGCAACGAGAAGTTCGCCTCTCTGAGGCATGGCGAACTCCTCCCACTTCAGGTTCGCAGTGTCGCACGTAACTTCCTTCTGCTTGTCGGGGTTAAGCTCTGCGAACTGCGCGGTCCACGGACTTGCGTCCTGGTTGTAGTCTGCACGAACCCACACAATCTCGGTCCCTCCTGTCCTGCACCTGTTGAGGGTTCTGGCGAAGTTATTTGGGAAGTCAGGAAATTCGGCCCTCACCGTCGGCTCCAGATCTGACCAGTATTCAGGCTGCGATATAAAAGTGTCAAAAATACGACCATAAATCACAAACACCCCGCGCAACTTAACCCCCCACTCTCGCTCACCTGAACGTCCACCACAATCAGACACGTGCCCCCCTCGGGCCTCTCTTTCTTCCTCCCAATCGACCGCGTCAATCCGCCGCTCCAAAACTTGAGCACCTCTTCCACCTTGCCCCCCTCCACCTGCAGAGTCAGCTTCACTCCCCCCCCCCCCTTCACATCCTCCTTCACGAAAGACCAAACCGGCGGAGGCAGGCGGGAGCAGTGCCGGCTGAAGGTGCTCAGCGTGTTAGCCCCGCAGTCCCTGATGACCACGTAGTCCCCCTCCTGCAATCTCGGCAGCTCAACGCCTTTCTGTAAGTAGTCTCCGGCGAAGCAGAGCGGCCCGGCGATGTTGTGAGTGACGACCTCCCTCTCCCCTGTGAGATCGTTCCCCGCCTCGTCGTAGACGCTGATCCTGTGTGAGTTGTTGCCGGGGTTGTAGCACTTCCTCATCATCAGGTCGGCACCGCACTGCACCACCGCGGTTCTCAGTTGCTCCGCGGCCCCGCTGAGCTCCGGCTCCTTCGCGTACTCCACCCTGGTAACGATCATTCCGCTTTTGAGCATCATCGATCTCCCGAACTCTGTAAACACTCTCCTGCTCGCGTTGCTGAACAGGGTGGGAGCCGCGGCTCTAAGCGCCTCGGCGTAATCCCCCCACTTCGGCGTGACCTCGTCAGTGGCCGGGGAGCATGCGAGTCCCCCGCCTATGTCGAGCATCTTTATCCTAACGCAGCCACAAGCGGCGTCTATCTCGTCCGCGAGATGAACGACCTTGGCGGCGCCCTCGGCAAGCATCTTGATACTAGTGCCGGCGGAGCCGACGTGCGCGTGGACAGCGTTCAGCCAAGGGTACTTCAAAAAGGCATCCACCACCAACTTCCTCGAACTAGGGGTGTGCAGAGGGTGCCCGAACTTCGAAGTAGGCGTCGAAGAAACGGCGTACATGTCGATGGTCCCCCCTGTGACAATGGGGTTGATGCGCAGCCCTACAACGGACAGGGAAGGCGTCGACCGACCCCCCAAGATGGAGTCGATCCTCTCGAGCTCATCGAGGTTATCAGCGTTGATGGTGATACCGTGCTCGAGCGCCCACACCAGCTCCGCGTGCGTCTTCGCGGGCGAATCGAAGACGATCTTGTCCGCGTCGCAGGAGGCAGCAAGGGCGCAGGCGCACTCCCCGAAGGAGGCGCACTCGACGCCGAGACCGTGAGACACGGCCTCCTCGAGAACGAAAGGGAGGGGGCAGGCCTTGGCCGCGAGGGCGTGAACGAAGTGAGAGCCGAAGGAATCGTTGGCAGCCACGAACGTTGATCGGAGGGCGTCTAAGTCGTAGACGACAGCTGATTTCTGGGAGGTCGTCTCCTCGACGAGCCTCACCAGGTCATCGGTGCTAGAGGCAGATTTCTTCTCCTCTTCATCGTTCTTCTGTGTAGGTGTTTGTGTCCCCCAAGCCTCAATCAGGGACTTGAGAACGCTCGGAATGTCCTCCGTCTGGACGCCCCTGTAACTACAAGTAGTACTTTGACTCATGGCTCAATGAAGAAGAAGTGAGGGGCTGAAGAGAGTGGCTGGCTGACGAGGTCCACGCTAATTTGGAATTGCAGGAGGAGAAAAAGAAAGTTTTACGGCTACGATGAAGTGACTGATTGCTCGAATGCTTATTCTGACGAATTAGTAGCCGGAAGAACAAACGAATGTTGAAAATATCTGCTGTGTGATGCGAAGAAAGGGACGAAGAAAATGTCCAAAGTGAAATTGTGGAGCCGCCGGATTTTCCAGAATAAATTATAAATAAAAAACCACAGCAGCAATCTCAACAGCAACTTCCACTATTTATAGACGACTTGAACACGAACCAGCCCCACCACACAGCAATATACCGTTAACTTTCCATAATTCTTTACTCTTGCAAACTTTTCCTCTTCTCAATCCCGCATCGCTTTTACTCCACACCGCATCGCTTTTAATCCACACACCATGATCGAAGCTCTGCCGCCGCCACTGCATTTCAACGTCGGGAGTTTCTTATCCCTAAAAGACGTCAAGGCGCTATGCTGCACTTCCAAGTCCTGCCCGAAGCAGCGAGAGGTGAATATCAAAATTGATCAACCAGATTCTGATTTTGATCGGCATCCTAGCAACGGTTACGCCGCCTACGTCTGGCAGAGTTTCGACTTCCCGCCGAGCAGAAGCCGTCACTTGCTCCACCACTGCTCGATCGACTGCAAGTGGAAGGACCAGGGTTGGGGCAATCGGAAGGGCATGTTGTCTGTGGTAAAGAATGGAGGGAATGCCCCCGGTGATTATCTCCCCTCCGGCGAAGACGTCGTCGCCGAGAAGCAACCCGCGCCTCACAAAGAGGAGCTTCTCCACCTCGACTTCAATCTCGACCCTGCTGCGGAGTATCACATGTGGGTCCGTATTGGTGGAGGTGGAGGGCATCAGCTTTTCTTCAGATCTACCACTGTGACGGCATACGAATTCATAATCTAATCATTATTCACCATAAAAAGGTCCCCATTTTCATACGCTAAAAAATTGTCTTTCCCTTTTCTTTTCATTATCACCCCCCCCCCACACCCCCAAAAAGCCCAATCGGCCATTCGCCCTCCCCTCATCATGCCGGAGTGTTGATCGTCCTCTTGCGAACGCTTCTCCTCGGAGTTGGTCCCGCAACCTTTGCCGACGCCGGAGGCGGAGAAAATCCGAGCGCTGAATGGAATCGGTTAGCACTTATTCGCATTCTTAACCCGACCCAACACAACCCAATTCTCACCTTCCATTTTCTTCCTCGATGGGGTGGCGGTGCGTCCAGTCCTCGAAATAGTCCTGATGTAGGCTGGCGTATCGTTCCTCGCCTGTGACTTCTGCGATTTCTTTCCTTTCGAGGGCGTTCGAGTCTGCCGCTTGTTGTTGTTGGTGGTTGGTTTTGGCGGCTGCAAGAGCACAACTGAAAGTGTCAAAAAACCGCACCAAAAAACAACTGTTCAAAAAAATTATTAACCCCCCCCCCCCCACCCTCACTCACCTTGCTCCTCGCCCGCCCCCTTTTGACGACCCCGCTGCCGCCAACCGTCGCACCCGGCGCGCTGACAAACCATGGGATGATCATGCTGGTCGTCTGCATGTAGACGTCGTAACCTTTCCTCTTCTGGACGCTGAAGTACTCCGCGGGCACCGCGCCGGTCCACTCGCTGAGGCAATAGTAGAGGCTCAGGGAGATGAATAGAAGCATGTAGCTGTCACGGGTCAACGGTTGATTCAGTGCAAGTGAGAAATTTGCTACGACCTGAGTCCTTTTCCCTCCTACTCTATACTCTATGCTCACCTCAAACCAACCTTGCCCACGTCCCCACTGATGCCGTAGCCCCATTCCCCTCCGAACCTGAGCATGGGGTGAACGGCTGCGATCGCGAGGCCGTTCCACGCGACCCATTCCCCGAAGTAGTTGGGATGCCTCGAGTACTTCCACAGGCCCACGCTACAGAACGCCGCCGTCCGTTTTTCCTTCGGGGTCGCACTCCAAGCAAGCTTGTGTCCGTCGGCGACGCTCTCGAGCGTCCATCCCAAGATCCATGTCGCGTAGCCCGCGATCTCAACCGGGCTGAGATCTGTGCATCGAATGAGAATGTGGCCGCTGTCCCCTCAAACACCCTCCCGCCCCAACCCCCTTGCTTACCTGAGGTTGTATCAATGGCACACAAGAAGCAGGGCAAGAATAAGATGCTCGAATTCGCCATGCACTGCATCAAAATCTGTGGCGATAGTATTAGCGCGCTTGCAATGACGTTGGTAGAGTACCGATGACAAATTCTGTACAGAAGTACCGGTTGACACCTTCCGTAGAGTATCGGTGACATTCCCAGCTCGTCGCTTCGCTCCTCGCTGTCGACGTACCTCCTTCTGCATTACAAGCATGTTCCAGGAGCCACCGTTCTGCTCCACCCTGATGGTTGCGATAGTGGAAGTAGTGGTCAGAAGCGCACGGAACAAGCAGAGCAAGCAGAAAAAGGAACCCGAAACACGCAGCAGCGCAGTAGTCCCCCCCCATATCTCCACTCACCTGATCTTCTGGAACTGGTACCTGGGCAAGTCCGCAACTCTCCAGTTCCAAGTCCCAGTGGCAATCATCACGAGCGCTCCAAAGCCCATCCTGGCGCCATGAAGCAAGTAGGCACCGCCTGTGAGACGCGTCAACGTGTAAGAACGACGGTAATTGTCAAAAAATGGATTGCAAGTTCAAACAGCGTCGCCCCCGACTCCCCCCAAACCACAAAACACACTCACAAATCAGCTTTCTCCTGAGCGTATCGTACTCGTCGTCGACGCCAGTCCACCACCAAACAAACAAACCGATCCACGCCAACCCGCACGGCCAGGCGAAGTCGACCCAGTACATGACATTGGTAAAAAAGGAAGGGATGCAGGCGGAGAAGATGAACCAGATCAACTGAACCGAACCATGCTGCAGTGCGAACGACTTCAGTATGGGCGGGGCCAGGAAGAGGACGAGACCATTGATGGGCCCACTCGCGTGCACGAGGTAATGCAGTTTTGAGTGCGCTGGGACTGACATCTCTCAGGGTTTTGGATTCTTCTTTCCCTTCCCGGGACATTCTGAAAGTGCGTGGACAAAGCCAGTTTTCTCGCCCTTTTGCAAAAGAAATAGCGAGCGAGACCATGGGAGGTCCCAAAGTGCTGCCAGCACCCTCTCCACACGAGTATAGCCAAGGCGGCCAGAATGAATCCTCCGTCAACGGCGACACCGCCAGCCAGTTCTCGTGTGATACAACTGAACTGCACCCTCCGGGGTCTGCCTCTGTTTACAGTGTCGCAGGAGGAGGTAAGTTCGGGTCGCTAGAAGTGAAAAAAGGTCCCATCGCCCATAAACCTAATATCCGGCATATTCTCGGGTGGCGTTAGCTCTGCAAGAACCCACCCTACCTGCTTTCCCCACAAGGTCCTTTGTGTACGAGGTGTGCGGCCAGACCTGCTGCTGAAAACCAAAACAATTCTAACCCTTCTGCCCGCAAAGAAATCGCCGACGTCGAAACCAACAGCAAAGACGAAAATGAATCAAGCAACATTACGGAGCGTGGAAGAAGAAATAGTACCATTGAGATGCTTGAGAGCGCAACAGCGATCGAGACCTTGCTCAACGTAGTGGGCAAGGGTAAAATCCGCAAGAATGATAAAGTCAGGATCCTTGTCTCCTCCTTCGAGCCCAGAATAATAGATAGCAAAGACACTGTAGGTGCCCACTTCCTCGGCCCCCAGGCCGCCGTCGTAATGTGGGGTCTCCTAAAAGGCCCAAGCGCGCTAGCCGCCAACATCCTCTTCCTAATTTGTTGCATAATAGTATGCGGCTGCCACTGGCTCCCCAACTCCTACTCCTACCTAACAATCCTCTCCCTCCTCTACCTCCTCCCCAACATCTCCTCCATGAACACATACATCTCGAAACGCGTCCTGAAATCCTTCGACTTCTGGCTCTACTCAGGCTACCTTACAGCGACGATAGCGACGATAATAACGATGCTGAGGGACGCGAGGATCGTAGCGTTCAGTGTAGGGTGGATTCTAGGGATTTACCTACTCTTCTGCGACGCGCTACCGGACAAGGTGAGGACTAAGGGGAGGGGAGGGGAGGGGAGGGGGGGGGGTAACGAAAGAAGAACAAACGGATAAACACACCCCAGCTTGTAAGCCCTACAATTTTGTTGCTGATTGTTCAGTAGCGTCGTCCAAACGTTATCCTCTAAAGCGCTCGTCATTTTAAACATACCACTCGTTCGTTCACCCCTTATACGTATTCCAACCCCCTTTCAACGTTTATATTCCCCAGGTCCGCATCCGAACATTACGTTTCGGCGTCCCTCTCTTCGCCATCGCAATGCTCTCCTCCTGCGTCGGTTTATACTTCGATTTATTCAGGGAATTAGTAGAATGGCACCTAACCTTCGGAAAGACAAAATACTCCTCCACGATAATAGCTATGAACTGCGGCGGTAATTTCCTGCTGTTTAATTCTAAAGCTATCTTTCACGCTATACGCAACCCGCACCGTTTTAGTTTGATTGGAGCTAAGCTGAAATCTATTAAAGGGAACGCGAGGCATGTGGGGGCTTTTAAGCATTTTGATAATCTTCTGGGGAAGGGGGTGGGAAGTCCAGAGAAAGGGAAGAGGAAACTTTACGATGATAATATAAGCGGTAAGGATATTTATAGCGAGGGTTAGTTAGTTAGTTTGTAGTGGTGTCGAGAATGTCAAAGGGAATATTTGAAAAGAGTGAAGGTTATATATAATTAAAAGGTCTATGTAATTAAATATATAACAAATAATGCAAAAGGCGTCGGGTTAAACTCTATATATTTTTAAATAATTACAACGCTGTTGGATCAGGCTGCGGTCACGAGGGATTGTTGATCGGAGTATTTAGGGATGATACTTGCTCTCTTTGCACAGATTGTTAACGCTGAGTGGTGGAGGAGGCTGGCGTTCAGGAAAGAACGAAAGAAGGTTGCAGAGTGGTAAACCCCATCCGTCGACGCTTTGTGATTGGAATGAAAAAAGGTGTAAAGAAAAAAGTATTTTAATATTTTTTCAGAAACATTAAAAAAGGGTTAAGCGTTTCATTATTCGTGTTCAGTCGGGAATTAACTTAAAAAGGGGGTTCCGTTGTTACAGGACGTTCACTTGGACTCTGCCTCGATCTTGTCCTTGAGCTGTTGATGAGATTTGAGGAGTTAGGGTTAACGTGTCTGTCGGTTTCGACCCCGTGTGGGGGAGAGCATGGGAGGGTGAACGCGACGAAAGAAAAGACACAGACACAGTAACAGACGTTTTCACGGAGCTAATCCCGATATCAAACGAGCCTGGACACTGTCCTGGACACCTGTTCTCGAACACATACGTTTTGTTTTTTCAATTGAGTTTTTCAACGTTCCCCCCCCCCCCCCTCCAACCCCGCCTTCTTCACACTTAATCTGGTCTTTCGTTCCTTCCTCTCCTCCTTTACCCTTTTAGTTCCACTTACTCACCTCCTTAACCTTCTCATCCATCCTCTTCTTAGCGTCCTCCTCAATCTTCTTCAACTCGGCCTCATAATCAGTCGCAGGAGTCGAGGAGAGGGAAGTCGAACTCTTCACACCGAATGTAACGCTGGAGAGGGAGAGAGGGTGAGATAAGGTGAAACGCACGCGTGGTGGGGTTGGGGGAAGGGGGAGGGATTATTATATGGAATTAAGAGTTCTTGTCAATGTATGAGAGCACTTACGGGACGAAGGCGTTTGTCGAAACGACTAGGAGAGAAGCGAAGAGGAGTTTGAGCTGCATTGTGAAATTTTATATTTTTGATTCTTTGCAGGGATTTGTTCAGATGTTTTGCCTTTTCCATTGTTTTATTAATTGTGGCCTTTTTACGATATGTTGAGATTGTAAGTTAATCTGCTTCGTTAATTCTCAACGTTAAAGTATCCTTATATGTCCATTAAAGCAAGTATGACGTTTGTAAGTGGCTTAAATGTTGTAATAATATCCCTCCATGGCGGAGTGGCGGAGGCTCCGACCGGCGCTACGAATCCTTCTCCAGCAGCATTTCGTGGTCTTGCCCTCCGCATGGTTGTTTGAGAGTTTCTCAGGCCTTACGCCCTCCAGACAAGCGCCGACCTTCTTGACTATCTTCAACGGTCATCAAAAACAACAACACATCTAACCTCCTCCCCCCCCACACTCCTTTACGTTATATATTAAAGAAAAAAGAAAAAAGAAGCCGAAGCCCTCGCTAAAAAAACCGAAGAAGAATCAGGAACCGCCACCCCCTCCACGACCGACACGGACTCCAATGACGGTTCCTCCCCCATGCAAACAGACGACTCTAAGAAGGTTAGCCTTTTAGGTGGGATCGGGGGGAAGAAGGTCGGAGGGGGGGAGAAGAAGAAGAAGAGGACGCCGGGGGAGATTAGGATACAGAAAGGTGAGGACATTTTAAGCACTGAATAAGGCCATGGGATAGATAGGAGAGGTTCAGAAGAAGGCAGTTTGTACTACGACCTGCTGGGCTTAAAGTATATTATACATCCAACGTATCCTCCCCCTTCTAACCCCCCTCCACCCCCCTAGACATCGCCGAGCTCGACGGCGGTTCCGTCGCAACCATAACCTTCCCCTCCGCGAACACCCTCACAACCTTCTGCGTCTCCGTAACCCCAGACTCGGGGTACTGGTCAGGCTGCACTTACAGTTTCACCTTCACCATCCCAGCATTATACCCTCACGAACCACCTAAAGTCCATTGCGACACACAATTGTACCACCCCAATGTAAACACTGAAGGTAACGTCTGCCTGAACATCCTCCGAGAAGACTGGAAACCAGTCTTAGACATCAACGCTGTTATATACGGACTTATTTATCTTTTTTATGACCCTAATCCTGCCGATCCTTTGAATCATGAAGCGGCTAAATTACTTAGAGAGAATAAGGGGGAGTTTGAGAGGAATGTTAAGAGGAGTTTAAGGGGGGGATATGTCGATGGAGTGCAGTATCAGGCTTTGAAGTGAAAAAACACCGGGGGGGGGAGGGAGAACAATGAGAACATGAACGTCCCGAGTAGGAGGAGAGGGGGAAAAAGAAGAAATGAAAAGGGGGATATTTGTGCGAAAGAAAAATAACACTATTGTTTCGCTTTGTTAACGATGGCATGACCCAGGTGTCCCCCCACACCTGCTATAATTTCGTGTAACCAACAACACTCAACATTTTACCCACACCACAGGCGCAGCCAAGGTCATTAGAGTAAGAAAAAAACGTCAACGGGAAAGTACTATGCGCTCAAGGTGCAGCAGTTAGGGTTACAATTTTTTTTATGTATTTTTCAGTGGTCTGCTCGCTTTTGTCCTTGTTCAGCTAGTCTGATGCATCTGGTACATGTACCTTGATGTATTTTTAGGTGGTCTAATCGCTTGGCCTTGTATTCGCATCCGACTCGATCGCAGGGGAACCAAGTAACGCCAATGTGATGAACGTCACGTTTGTGTTGTTTGAGGTGGACTGGGGACTTTGACTTGTGGTCGCATGAAGGTTGATCACAATGGTGCCATTTTACGTCAACGTTGTGAGCGAACGCTTTGTGTTTTTTGAGGTCGTTTTTTTTCTTAGCCTTGTACGAGCATCCGACTTGATCGCAGGGGAACCAACGAACGTCAATATTGTGAACAAATTGTTTGTGTACTTGGAGGTTGACTGCTTGCTTTGTCTTGAAGTCGCAGCCTTCTTGATTGCAGCGGTGCCATTGAACGTCAATATCATGAACGAGCTGTTTGTGTAGTTTGACGCTGCTTGCTTGCTTCGCCTTATAGTCACACCCGTCTTGGTCGCAGTGGTGCCATTGAACGTCAATATCATGAACGTGCCGTTTGTGTACTTTGAGGTCGCCTGCTTGTTTTGCCTTGTATTCGCAGCCATCTTGATCGCAATGATGCCGTCGAACGTCAATGTCATGAATATTTCGTTTGTGTACTTTGAGGTCGCCTGCTTGCTTTGCCTTGTAGTCGCATCCGTCTTGATCGCAGCGGTGCCATTGAACGTCAATATCATGAACATTTGCTTTGTGTACTTTGAGGGTGCTTGCTTGCTTTGCCTTGTAGTCGCATCCGTCTTGATCACAGCGGTGCCATCGAACGCCAATATCATGAACATTTGCTTTATGTGTTTTGGGGGTGCTTGCTTGCTTTGCCTTGTACTCGCATCCGTCTTGATCGCAAGAAAACCAGACCACCTCGATCCCATGCTTCGCGGCCTTATGGTTCTTCATATCAGTCGTATTACTAGTCTTATATTGACACCCCGCTATCCCGCATGTCCTGATAATGTTGTTGCCCCATTCAACCAAACCCTTAGCAGCACCTCCAGACTGCAAAAAACACTGCTGGTCAGGGGTGGACTGGCTTGAGCTTGCAGAGTTATTACCACTCATAAATCAAGCAACCTCGTCAATTGCACCGTTTCTGCGCAAATTCAAACTATCTAAAACACAGGGAAAGAATTCTTCTCCTTTTGGAGGCCAGCCTGCTCCAAAACTGCTGGGTGAGGGTTCGCAAGCTCTTGAAGGGGGCAATCTGAAAGATTCACCTCTTATTTAGTTATAGATTGAATATTTTTCGAGGCTGTTCAAAGAACAGGCCCTAGATATATATATATATATATATCCGCTTCTCCCGAACACCCCTCAACTTCCCCTAAAATGTCCTCACCGGCTTCTTCAACCGCTCCGCTGGACTTATCTGATCCGGCGGGACCCTCCCCCATTCCCTCAGGCGTTCTTCAAGGGGAGATTGTTGGCGAAGGATCTGTTCATGATGCACGAGCCCCTTCAGATGTTCCGTGCGTTAAAGAGACTGAGACTCCAGCTGTTTTGGACAATCCTCTCACGGATGACCCAGGGCAGCCTGAGCCCGAGGAGACCAAGGAAGACAGCAACAACGATGGAGGCACTCCCACCACCACTTCTCCGGATGGCCCAGGGCAGCCCGAGCCCGAAGAGACCAAGGAAGACAGCAACAACTATCGAGGCACTCCCACCACGACTTCTCCAGCTCCATCTTACGTCATCGAGTGTGCGACTGTGTACTCCATCCTGATGGCGTGCATAACGAGCGGTTTAACTGCTCTGTACGCTTACTATGCTCGCACTGGGGACGAGAAAGTTTGGAAGTTCTGGACTGCAATCATTCTACCCATATCTACGACAGCAATGACTATCTCCTTTTTTTTCAAGCCGAGACGAGAAGATCGGGCATACAAAGCTTTCCTCGTACTTCAGTACGTACTGTTTTCGTTCGTTTCAGAATTCCTCTGCCTGGTCGGCGATGACTTTGCCAAGGGTACATCGATAAGGGCGGGAGTACGATCACTTCTCTGGCTGGCCCTCCTCAAACTCGGGATGAAGTCCCGGTCCCACATAGCAAAGCTATCCGATGCAGATCTCTCCAAGTTCCTCACCAACGATGTTATCAAGGGTGGCATGCTCGTGGGTTTGGCCCAGCTCACTTTCCTAATGTTTGCGAGCATCCAGTGCGATGGGAATGCGGATGACTGGACAAAGTGCAAGAGAACGTTTATAAGCCAAGCAGGATTGAGTGCCATGGTCACGCTGTTCACTATCATCAAGCTCGCCAGCGGTATTGTGCCAAAACAGATCCTCGACAAGCACGTAATTTCTCCGAAAAAGGTCTTGGCTATGGATTTGAACGCCGAGGAAGCTGTGCAGGCCTTCGGGCTCTTGTTTGCCGCTGGGTGCGCGCTTTATCCTCTGGGTAATTACGGAGCCGAGGGAGATTTCGACGACGATGCTGAGAAATACGCCGCATTCATAGTGCCAAGTATGGGCGCCGGCAGTCTTCTATTGACAGCAGTCTGTGGATTTGTCATAATGAGGAGAGAAATGAGAAGTGAAGGGACGTCGTCGCGGAGACAGTTGAATCGAAGCCAGTCTTTTTCGGAGGACAGAACGTTGGTGGAAGCATCCTCTTTCTGGTTTTACCTCGGAGTTTTGGCGACAATATTTTTTTTTGCTGTTAATGTTGCTGTTGTGGTGACGATGGATAAGTCTTATACCACGCTGTCCATAGCCTCGCTGCCGATGGTGTTATTAGCAACATTCGGCTCACTGTTCTGTCAGCCAAGGAGGAGGAGCCCGAAAGATATGTGGAAGTTGCGCCTACATCTCATGAGCTTTGCTTTCGTAGGCGAGGGAGCGTGGGCAATTCAGAGTATTCGGGAAAATAATACGATGTGGATTTTCGCCCATCTTGTATTAATCGCGGTTCTCATGCTCTTATTTCATTATGGGTTTAAGCTCCGAGCAGCCGTAGGTCGACTACCAGACAAAGATCTACAGACGTTCTTGGTCAACACGCTCTTCAAGGGCGGGTTGCAGACTCTGTTTTCCATCCTCTTCCTTTTTTTCAGGACGACGAAGTGCATGTTCGAGGAAGGGAGCGCGGAGGAATGTTTCAACACCTCATTTTGCTCGACGTGGATCTCACTCTACCTCCTAGCTTGGTGGCTAACGAAGCTAGTCCAGGGAAGCGTTAAGAGCGAGTGGAGGAAAGACTTGAACTTGTCGATGGAGAAGATCGCGAGGATGAAGGATATCTCACTTCGACGTGGGTTGGCAGGGTTTTTGACCCTGGTGACCGGCGTCTGCGGAATCTTCCTCTTCTCCATGATGAGTGCCGATGAGATGGACAAGACGACCATATATGCCGTTGGTTTTATTGGATTTGGAGCAAGTCTCGGGATTGCAATTTCAGAGGTTTATACTAGCTTGAAAGCGCAGAGGAGAAGGTTCGGGCGAGAACAGGACGGAGAATATCACGCTGACTTGGCAGAGACTATGAGGAGGAACAGGGGGCGACCACTAACGGAAGACCAAGCCGCGATTTTCGCACGGTGCGAAGAATTAGAAGACGCGCTCGATGAAGACTTCATGACAAACTCTGGCTGGAGGAGGCTAAAGTGGCGGAAGCAGTGCAAGGACCTTACGACTTGGAGCAAGTACGCTCCTATGAAGAAGGGTGAGAATACTATCGCGGCAGGAAAAGCTATTGGAATTGTGGATAGCTCTGCGGAGGAGGTTGCGTCTTGGGTGATGCACGCTTGTGGCAACGAGAAGATGCGCAGTAGTAGGGAGGAAGGAAATCCAGCAAGGCTCATACTGACAGAGAAAGATGGTTACCCTCTAAAGGACAACGAGATCAAATTAGCGACGGTGAAACGAAGTTATTTCTTCCTAAACGACAGGGAATTCGTGGTCCGCATGATCTGGAGGTCGGACGAGGGAAAGGTGTCAATCGCCGTAGAGTCCATTGACGACAACGTTGATGATGCATATGGGCGCAAGCTTAGGAAGACCAGAGGTTTTACGAGAGGACTTTTGGAATTCGAGGACCTTTCACAGAGAGAGGGAGATGGAGATGGAGAGGAAGTGGGAGAGGGAGAGGGTGAGGGAGAGGGAGAGGGAGAGGGAGAGGGAGAGGGAGAGGGAGAGGGAGAGGGAGAGGGAGAGGGGGAGAACCAGCAGCAGTGCAAAGTTACACTGGTGCAGAGCCTTGACGCAGGGGGTAGCATCCCCGCATGGGTGACGAACAGGATGATGCCTTTAGCACTGAGCTCCGTTCAAGAGGCCATCAATCATTTCCGGCTTGTCAGAAATAACCGCACTTTACGTGGGATGATGAACGGCCACCAAGAAGATTTCGAAGGCGGAGAGCAGACGACGGACGTAGAGGAGCCAATTGAGGAGTGCTCTTGGGTTTATGTATGCGTTAGCTTCCTTTTCAAGTCGGCATACTCAGTGCTGTGCATTTGTTACGGAATGACGCTGGTGGAAAAGTACTTCTCAATGGGAAATCTAATATTACCCATCGTAGCGCTTTCATTTGTGATGGCAGTGGCATTTAAGCCCAAAAGAACGGATGCCAGCTACAAACGCTTCCTCTACTTTCACTTCTTCACATTTGCTGTTGCCGGCGAAGTTAGTAGTGCAGTTGGTAGTTTCCGAACGGACCAATCATTAATAGGATGGTCCGTCCTCTTTAGAGTCCCTCTTTGGTGTTTAGCCTTCCGGCTAGGATTGAAGCTCCGTGAATCGGCAGCGAAGCTTCCACCTCAGGAGCTGTCGGACTTCTTGTGCCAGACGGTCTTGGTGAGGGGCACAGCGGCCATGGGTACAATGCTCTTCTTCTCATTCGAGGCAATTTCGTGTTTCATCAGTCAAGACTCTTTTAGCAACGGGCAATGCAAAAATACTTCACATGCAGCGATGTTTCTATCCTTCTACCTCGCTTTATTAACCACATTGTCGATAGCTAGCAGGACAGTGCCGAAGAGCGTTCAAAGGGAAATGGCGTTCGGGCTCTCATTAATCGCCTCGTTGGAGGGTTTGAAGTGGTGGCAGCGGATACAAGGAAGACTCATAACAATCGTTGCGATAATTTCGCTCTATCTCCTGAGCTTTATAGGAGTTGAAGGAAACGAGAATAGCGTGGTGTGGATTACAGGGTCGATGGGACTACTCAGCATGATTTTCGCTTTTCTTATCAACACAACCATGCTAGTCCGAACCAGAAACGCATACGAGCAAGAACGTAACACAACATCCATCGAGTTACCAACCAACCAAAGATCAGCCCGGGGGTTTTCAGCCGGCGCCGTTGAGGAAAACTCTATCGCACTTGCACTCGTGTAACTAACGATATATATGAAACGAAAAACGTAATTACAACTCAAACGGGCCGCTTTTCATACAAAATGTACAAGGCGCTCCTCGAGCACATATCATTATATTATTATGTCTTCTCCTCCTCCAACCTCATGTCCCCGCCAATATAATGTTAAATAATTTATATAGTATATACCCTCATGCCTCTGCATTACAATTCCCCCTCATCCACCTCCCTAACAGCCCAACACCCTTCCCCCTCCCCCCTCCCCCCCTCCGCTATAAAATGCCTCCAAACAATCCTCTTATGTCCACCATAACAACCTCTATAATAAACCGACCCATTAACACCTCCCCCTAAACTCCAAACATCAGATAATAAAGTATACTGCTCTTCATAAAATGACTCAAGGATAGGATAGTCAATCGACGTCACATCGTAACGTGCTCTCGGGTCTGAAACGGAATGAGATATCGTTGAGAGGATTTCACCGCATTGGAAGGTTAGAGAATCACCGAGGTGGGAGCGGAGGGCTTGGAGGGTTGGGCCGGGGCAGTGGGAGGAGTAGAGGGTTGTTTTTGAGGTGGGAGAGGTTAGGAGGTGGGAGAGGTGGAGGGGGGTGAGGTTTATTAGGGCGAGGGAGGGGGGGGGAGGGAGGGAGGAGAGCTCTGATTAAGGGGAGAGAGAAAACACGTGTTAATGCAAGGTCACGTTTCAAAAGGATCGAGGGATCGAGGGCACACACCTGGTCCTGATACACCGAAGACGCTTGAGGTGTTACACAAGTGTGAGCCTTTATCGCGGGCTAGTCGTTCCCTCTCCACTATGATCCTTACAACATCCCTGCACTCATCCTCCATTCCAGGTAAGTTCATTTCGCAGAATAACGCGATGGTAGCTTCTGAGGTGTCCCTGAGGATTTTGATTTTCGGCGTGTTCGAGACTGAGAAGGGGATTTCTACATCATGTAATATCTGAGAGGACACACACAGGAGGAGGGAAAGGTAGAGGAAGATTAGGAAAACCCTTTGGAACGTGAGAGAAAAAGGCATGCCCCAAGAGTTGAGGAGTTGATTGTTATCGGGAAAAAAATAATTTATTATCCCACGGAAAATTCCCCGAATAATGTTCAGCCGATTTTCCGCTTGGCTGCTTATTGCTTATTAGTAAATTTGCCACATCTCATCCTGCTACTGTTAGCACTGCTGCTATCCCCATACGCCCCCTCTCCCGTACAGTACCCCCCCTTAACCCCCTCTTACCCGTTTAAACTCCCCTCCACTCCCACTGCACTTCCCGTCTCTAAAATCATGCCAAAAAATGGCAATCCCAACTCGAAGATTAGGCCCGTGCTGCCCAGTTCATCAACAAAACTGCCACACTCCCCATCTTTTGCCCCCCCTTCCCCGTCGCACCCCCCCTCCCCTTCCAGCGCGCCACCCCCCCCCCCCCTTGATCCCCGCCCCTACATTCTCAAGAACCTCACCCGCGAATATCTAACCTCCTCAACAACCTTCTTCGGGATCCTCCTCTCCACACCTCTAGTCCTAGCTGGAGGCGTCTTCCTCGTCCCCGAGCTGTTCCTGGAAGGCATGGAGTGGGGGAAGGGGAGGGACGTTTTCGCCGTCGTCATGTATAGGGCGCTGGTCGAGGTGAGATGCCGATTTAAACCAACAACAACGCGAACCTCACCTGACACCTCTCCCCTCCCCCTCACCCCTTCTCTCACCCTCACGAAATAGTTCTTTATAACCTATCTGCGGAGCTCATACCACCAGTCATGGGTCCGATCGCATTTTATATACAACATGCATCGGCTGTCGATGGAATTTCTCCTCTTCTTCCTCTACCTCTTCTTTACCTTGACTTACGAGCCCTCCTCCTCCTCTTCGACGACTGAGGATTTCTTCTCCTCCCTCGCTTCCCTGCACCCCATATTGGTTTCCGCCCTAATAACCTTCCTCGCGAACAGCTTCGACGCGCTGGCGAAGGACTTCAACCAGATAACCGAGTCCATAATCTCAGCCGTGATCCACCTCTTCTTCCTCCCCTTATGCCAGAGCCTTATCACGTACTTCTTCGTGGTCATCTTGACGCAGTACTTGAACATAACGGTGTCGACGATTAAGGCGGGGCTGGGGCCGTCGGGTCTGGAAAACGCCTGCGAGCACGACGCTGATCAGGAGGTCGAGCCGCAAATTATGGACAACAGCAGCGAAATCGAGTCGTTCTTGGTCATTAGCGTGTTCTACCCTATTCTCGGCTACGCGTTTCTATTTTTCTTATTGAGCCCCTTGGGGTCTAGTTTGTTGCTCGGTTGGGGCGCCTATTTGAAGGAAGGTGAGCTCTGCCCCCGCCCCCTTAACCCACAAACCCCCTCTTCAAGTCTCACCCCCCCTCCCCCCTAGAATTCTCTTCGCAGCATGATCCGTACTCATTAACCGTCCGAGTCGCCCACGGAATCATCAACCTTCCCACTGGCGTCAACATGCTAAGGATCTTCAACCTGGGGAACATTTATATGTTTGGTCTGCAGGTTTTCTCCAAGGTCATCTTTCAGAGGTACGAGGGTGTTCGTACAAATCCGTTTTTCAGCTGCGGCGCAGCTCTAACTCTTGCATCTCTCCTCGGCTCGTCTCAGTGCAAGCAAACTGATCGTTTACAAGGCGGATTACAACATCCTCAAGAAACTGGCCAAGAGAGATGGCACCTTCGAAGGCTCCGAAGATCTGAATGTCGAGGACTACAACGGCATCAACGACATCACCAAGAGGATAAAGAAAATACAGGAAGCGTTTTTCGACGGCGTCACATATTCTTTCGACGACGAAGGAAATGCCAACAATGAAAAGGCGAAGCCAGATTTGAACGACAAGAAGGATGCTTACGGCCGCCATAAATTACCCGATTCAGCTATGCATTTGTTAGGTCTGTTCTACAAAAATAATCCTGGGGGAAATAAACCGTACAAATCCGTCTCCGTAAATGCGATAAGTGTAGATTTGTACTTCAAGTCCGGCGGAAAGAAAAGTGCAGAGCAGGTAGGTAGCAACAAGCTGAGAATTTGTGGAATACCGTCCGTGGAACTCGTCGTTTCGCTCCTCGTTGCCACTTTAGTAGTTCTAACTCGTCGCTTCGCAAACTCGCGCTTCGTCCTCTCGGCCAGGAGTTCAAAAGTGTTGCCCGCTTCACGGCCTTTGCAACTTTAGAAGGCATCAAGGCAGAAGAAGCGTTCAGTATGATTTCCAACTGGGAAACGTTGAACGTTGCCGATGCTGACATCAACAAGGAGAAAGACAACACGATCCTCTCTTTCGAAGGAGGTAACGCACAAGTTCAGTCTGTCATTCACATGCCAATTCCTATGCGGAATAGGATCTTAATTATGAACCAGGAAAACCTGGAGGTCCCCGATGGCAGCTACGTCGTTGATTTAACAGAATCGTCCATGGATGCAGAAGAGCTTACGCAACAGTTGTCAATGAGGAAATCACGACGCAAGCCTAGCGACGCGCACAAACACCTTCACCACACCCCAAGGGTGAAGAGAGTACGCTTGATTCGAGGGGGCTACGTGATCAAACCGACGAACGGGGGCTGCAGGGTCATGCAGACGATGGAGATTGATTTCAAGGGCGTTGGAAATTTGTCGAGGAGGTTCTTCACCATCATACTCCCGTCCCTTGAAACTCTGTCAATAATGAAGTCTCGCTTCTCCAGAACATTGAAAGTCCCGACGGCTGTGATGTCGTGGGCTTCTCGAATGGGGAATACCGAAACCTGGGATACGATCGTGGATGTTTGCGTCTGGTATTTGAAGGACAAAGATTTACTCGCGAGAATGGAGAAAGCCAAGAAGGAATCGAACGATTCTTTCCTCGGTGATGGTGCGTATGGTGCTACCACGACTGCCAGGACCAAGAACACTAGCAGGTGAGTCTCTGCTCTTATCATCTAATCAATTCCAAGTCCAAGTCCAAGTCCAACCTAACTCACCACCTTCACCTCCGCCTCCGCCTCCGCCTCCACCTCCCCTTATCGCAGGAAAGAAGCTGACATGGTAGCGGCCATGAAAAAATTCAAATCCGACATGCAAAATATCGATGACCAAGTCTTCAAACAAATCGAGATCGAAGACCCCATTTACAAGGGAGACAAATGTGTAGGTGAGAGTGTGCGAGGAGCGAAGCGACGAGTTGAAGAGGCAGGTGTACTGGATATTGACGTGCATGGTCGATACTTCCGTGCGTAACGTCGCTGCTGCCAAATTATTCGCCGTTATTAACAACACGAACGACCCTTCTATTGCGACTCGCCTCGCTCGTCACAGCTGATCTGCTACACGGGGATCTTGTCTGCACCCTCGACATCGACGCGGATGCTGCAGACTTGGCATCTCGGTTTGCCTACGCGAACACTTCCAACCGTCGTCTGCATTCCTACGGAAAACAGGGCGATACGTACTGGGAAGAGAAGAGGCATAGCCTGAACGACGACAAGAGCACGGCTGATGTTTTGGTGACTTATCACTACAATCAAGTCGTGAGTGGCTTTGGAAGCAGCGGTTTTATCATCAGGAGAGACTCGCTCACTGATTTGCCGGAGGCCGACTCCAAGAGCTGGTTCGTTGCTAAAGAAAAAAGCGAAGAAGAGCAAGAAAGAGAAGGGCGTCTTTCAAATGTCAAAAGGACACCTACCTCATTGGGTCGCAACATAAGGCGCAGCCTAACCAGCTCCATTGGCACCACTAGATTGCACAAGGAAAAGGTTAAAATAAAACAGACAATGATCATTTTCCCGAACAGCGAGATACAAAACCAGAAGAAGTCGACAATTTTCTATACGTGCTCCCTAGCGCTCTCTGAAGACAGCACGTTGCTACCCATGCCCCCCAAAAAGATATCAAGCCTACACGAAAAGTTAAGCGTCAACAATATTTTTGGCGAACTTCGAGATATACAGAAATTCTACTTACTGGAACGGCACACATCTGCCACAAGAGACGTATTCAAGGCGAGAAATAATGTATCAAAGGGTAGTTGGAAGAGCGGAATCGATCCCTACGACGAGCAGGATGCCCAAGAGGTGAGTGGCAGCGACAAATACCAACCGCCCTTTCGTCTTATTAATCACACGCCTCTTCGTAGACAATGAGATGCCTGGAGCAGTACGATTACACGAGGCTCAATCTCAAGAATTCAAGGTGGATAAAGGTTGAAGAGAGTAGAACCATTAAGCTTTGGCGACAAACGAAGAAGCAATACCTGGAAGACCAATCCACTTCATCAAGTGCTCCTAGTTCAGCAGCAAACAATTCGCTGACGATGTCTTCAAAGAGCCTCATGGGACTCTTCGGTAAAGGTCTCACTACCAAGAGGGGAAAGAAAAATGTTGGTATAAAGGAGTGGGCCGAAGAGCTAAAGAATTATGGTCGTGATCATTCAGGTCAGTCAGGTCGTGATAAGGCAGGTCGTGATCAGGGTACACCGAACAACCGCGTAAATAACGCTCCTGATATTGAGGCACCGAGCCCGAGCAAGGAGGGCGCGGACACTAGGCCAGCTGACTTGGCAGCAAATCTAGGGAGACGAAAAATAAAAATCGACGCGAAAAGCCTTCCCACCATGAGGGGCCGCAAGGCCTCAGTCTTGGAATTAGGCGGCGAACCTTCGGACGATATTTCAGCGACGCACCTCAACTCGTGGGCTGAGTCAGCTCGTCGGAAGGAGAAGAACCTCAAGAAAACGGAAGTTCACATGGGTTACGCGGAGTGCGCGATCTACTGCAGACCGAGGTAAGTAGTAATCCTCCCATGCATAAATCATCTACCCTGCCCAACCTAACAAATGCACGTCAACCTAGCCTGATCAAGAAACATCTCGCTGCCGTTTTCGACAAAGACTACGACGGGCAGATGCTCAAGGATATTGATTTAGAGGTCGTTGAGTACATCAGTGACCACTCGAGCCTACTTTATCTCAAGCATAATGCAGCGTGGCCCATCGCGAGTCGTGACTTTTTGCTCTTGGTGACCGCCAAGAATATCACCGAGAGCACCGGAAACAAGGACTTCGAAGTTTTCGTGATGAGCATCTCCTCGGTCAGCGAAAGTGACATCGTTCCCGCAGGTTACGATCCCAGGGAGGGCGTCGTCCGCGGTTCAATGCAGGGCACAATCATCATACGAGAGAAGATTAGCAGCACGTCTAATAAACCACAGCGCGTTTCCGCAAGGGACCTTTTGGGGAATGGGGGCAGCCCTACGCAGGGAACTCGTAATTTTGGAACGGACGAGGGGGGCACATGGCACACGGGTGCTACTTCGAAAAAAGAATCCGAGAGAAGGCGCTCTCTCTTGGCTATTATGAATAGGAATTTTCTTGACACCCAGTTGGAAACGCTTGGTCCCTCAAAGTTAGGAGGAGGAACTGGTTTGAAATCAATGTTGTCAGGCCTCAGGAAAGAAAATTTAAAGAAGGTTGCAAGAGATAAGAGCGAATCGCGACGCTCAGGAGGAGAAAAATCATCGCGACGTTCAGGAGGAGAAAGGTCATCGCCACGTTCAGGAACTAGATCAAATTCACCTAAATCGAAATCGAGGGAGAAGACTTCGCCTCAATCGAAATCGAGATCGAAATCGAGAGATCGTTCTTTTGTACCTTGGTCCCGCGCTAAGGGTTCGTCAGAATCAGATTCAGAAACGAACACAGCACAGCATTCCCTTGAAGACGACCAGGAGGATGAAGATGTAGAGGAAGAAGAGGAAGCAGAGGCAGAGAAGGCCCAGATTACGGTCCTTCTAGCTGTCAATCCCAAAGGTTTCGTTCCTTCAATTTACGTCGCGAACGAGACGAAAAATATCCTCAGGGGAATCATATCCATTAAGAAGGAACTTGAGATAACGACACTCACCGCAAAGCGCCGCACATACAAGGAAAGGTGAGAAGTAATTTCCGGCTTCTAACAGCGGATAAAAAGAACTGGAATGCGTCTGTCTAATCCGAACGAACCACAATCACAATTGCACAATCACTATCAAATTCGCTGCCAACAGAATCGAGGCAATGAACCAGCGCCTCGCTTTCAAGTGGAACCAGGAGAACCTAATCGAGAAGTGCTGCAACATAATGGCGGCGCTTGTCTATGTGCTAGAAGAGAAGGTGGCGTACGAGGACGGGGTTCTACTGAACAACCCACAATGCGAATTGCACGAGCGCCTAGCGATCGCTGTTGGGATGCTTTTCTTCGCGGAGTTCTTCGCGGACATGTTCTTGGCCCGCTTCGCCAACCTTTATTGCGGCGTCGACATGACGCTGGATTTGGTGGATATGAGGTCTGTGGGATCGCTCAAGAATTTGACCTTCAGTCTGATATTCGTAAGCCTCACGTACGTGGCAGCAAGCGTACTGTCAACTGATACATAGGACTCTTTCGTAGTAGGAAAATTAAACGTAAAGAAGCGTGCGTCTGCAAGGAGACGTACGCTCGTAGTAGGAAAATTAATCGTAAAGAAGCGTGCGTCTGCAAGGAGACGTACGCTTCATGGTGTCAAAACCATTACTAAGAATCGTTCCACGATTCTTAAAATAGGAAAAACGAATACCTGGTAAGCTATTTTTATCTAGTAACCTAGGTGTCTATTTTGTGGTTGTCGCCATCAATATTATTGCCGATTTCTTTATCATTCTCCCCACGCTGTCCTCAGCAAGAAGAGAAGGGGAGCTTGCTTTTCCTGTCCGTTCTTCTCTACCAGCACCGATGTAAGAAACGCGGCACTCGATGGGGCTGACTGGGAAAGGCAGCGTTGTCCTCGTTGTTACCGTAGTCCCACTACGAATGCCTGGTGCCCGCTCTCGCTATCATCGAAGATCTCCATCACCGTGTCAAAAAACACAGCGCAGCCTTCGCCGCGACATGGCCCTTCCACACGAATGTCTTGCCCTCTGGGTTAACTTCGCCACAGCCTCCCCGCAACGCATCATTTAGAGCATCGAGGTTGTTGCCGAACCAGTTGGCCAGTTTCAGCACCCGCGATATCTCTGCATAGAATGTTTCCTTGGAGTTGATGCCCTGTTCGAGCACTAAAGTATTTTCCATCGCGCCGTGAGCAAGCAGAGTGTTCTATGGTCAGGCCCGCGAATTCGACGTCGTTCTGGACCAACTGAAGCACACCTGTTAGGGTTACCGCGAACGTCCACCTCCCCAGCTCTCTCCCCACCCGAAGATCCTGGAGCTTCTGAACTCCTTCTGAACTCCTTCTTTTCCTCTTTCGACCCCGATAAACCTAGAAACAATTGATACGCAGGACCTCCTCTCTGATAACGAGTTCCCGAACGATTTGTAGCAGAACGTGTGAACGCCTGGTTTGTGGTCAAGATTTTTGTCTTCCAGGGATTAGCCACTTTTATAATTTTTCAAAACTCTACCTCAATATCACAGGTGACTGACGATGCCTGGCGTATTTTTTTTGTCTCAGCGGCCCAACCTGCGAATGATATCCTGCTGTTTCATGACCGTCGGTGTCGTTTCCCCCGTGACCTTCGGCAATCCCCCAAAATTGTTGCTTTCTGCCTGTTTTGCCTGCTAACTCGACCTACTGCTCTCCCCTTGACCCTTGCGCTGCCCTCCCCCAGTACAAGCCCACAGCACGCCACAGTCGTACCAAATTTACCTGTCTCCATCCTATAAAAAACGTCCCCGAACGCACAATAATAACAAACCAACCCCCCTTAATCCATCATGGACATGCCCGAAATCACCTTCGACGACAACAACAATGTTCGAGTCCTTTCCACCTCCAACATGAAGCACACCGAGGAGCTCGAGATGGAATCCAAGCTCTTCGTTCAGCAGATCGGGGATTTCAAGACCAAGGTGACCGACCTCGTTGCCACGCTTAGCAAGCAGGGGGAGAGGATTGAGAAGGAGAAATTGAGGGCGATAGGGCAGAGGAACAAGGTCGACGGGGAGGTGGAAGACATGCAGAGACAGCAGATTGCCCTGCAAGGCGCAGTCGCCGAGAAGAGGGCCGAATTAGAGAGGTTCCAGCTGCAGCACCAGAGCCTTGAGAAGGTTGAGGCAGAACAGGTCGCTATGATCGAGAAGCTTCAGAATCAGTAGATGATGGGTGGACAGACAGTTCACAAATAATTGTTCAAAAGTGTTATAAATAGAAACCGCTTTTTATTTTACACTAGCACGCACTACCACAGGTTCTCGCCCCCGAAGCCCTGCCTCGGCCCTGCGGATCCTGACTTTAACAAACCTTTGTACCGACCTGAAGCGGGACCTGGAGGTAGAGGCTGCACCGACGATGATCCTACCGACTTGCCGGGCTTGAGGAAGGAGCTCCGGGCACCCTTCTGCGGAGTGCGGAAGATCTGCTTGCTTCCGAGCCCTGGGCCCACCTTCGGGGAAGAGCCAGAAGCCGGGGGAAGAGAAAGAGAAGTCCTGTCCTTTTCGAGGACGTACTGGGAACATTTCATGGGCGATTCGGTCGCGGTCGCCTTCGCCAGAGCTTGTTCCGGCTGCGTTGCTTGAAGCGGCGGCCGAGGGGGCGGAGCAGACGAAAGCGCGGGATCGGCCTCTGGGAGGGCTTTTATTTTGTCGGCAGCATTTGACTTCTGTTGCTGCGAGCGCCTTCGCCTCAGCGCCCCTGGTACGCCAGATCGCTTGCTACTTTTCGCCCCAGTTTCCACCACCATGCTCCAGCCTCCGGCTTTGCCCCCGCCAGCAGCACCCCCCCTCGCCCTCTGTCCTGCCATTGATCCCCTCCTCTCGGGCTGTTTCCACTGCTGAACATCGCCCGCCCACTTCCACATGGGGCAGTCGCCAGAATCAAGCCAACGCTCGGCAAACTGGTTCTCCTTTCCTGCGCCGCCACCGCCACCGTCATCTATCTCCACACTTTGGTCGATATCTTCCCATTCTCCCCTCTTCCTTGTGATCTCATGTTTGATTTCGTTAACAACCCCGATCCAGTTCGAGCTCGCCAAAGTGACGCCGCGGCTGGGGTTGGTCGTGGGCACCGTTCCTCCGAGGCGCGAGAGAGGGTTGGAGCCGGCCATATCGAGCAGAGCAATTGCACATCCCTTTCGAAAAGCGATGGTGAAACGTTTGGTGTTAGTTTTAAACTTGCGACGCGAAATACCAACTCGCACTTCTTACCTCTCCGACATTGCAGAACATCTCGCGGTTGTACTTTGGCGTGGTCATCCTGCTGGGGTTACCAACATAGCGGTCGAACTTCATCTTCATTCCTTCGTAGCCATTTATTGGGCTCTCTCCGAACAAGTTTGCCATGGCGCTCCCCTCGGGAAAGTTAACTCCTGTGCAGCTTCCTACCTGGTTCGTTCCAAGGCCTTCGTTGTAATTGCACTCCAGGGTGTAGCAGTGGGTGCAGCCAGTGGCGTTGAAGATTCCGACTCGACCGGAACCCTCCTTCGTTAGGCCATTGTCCCGCTTGTCCTTCCCCGACATTCCCTTCCTTGAGAAGTCGCAGCCCTTGTACTCAAACCAAGGGCTGTTCAAACTTATGCATTTCACGTAAAGCTGGTTCGCGAGTTGTCTCTCGCAGCTACCCAAGTGATTCCCGTATATGAAGCAGCCGCGCTTGCTGGCGTGGGCGTGCAGATCGAGGTAGAGCTTGAGGTTCTGCTTCTGGCTCGTCAGGTAGGACTTGACAGCGTAGATGGAGGGGTGAGCCTCGAGGGTTGGTTCGTCGTAGAATCTGTTGAGATTGCAGCCCCTCGTGTCCGTCCTGTAGTGTCCCCTGGCGACGCCATCGGGATTGAGCATCGGGACCATCTTGAAAACGTACTGAGAACGGAGCTGCACGGCCCTGCAGTCGTCGGACAGGAGCAGGTTGAGAAATCCGTCCCAGACGAATTGAGCGGGTGTCTCGCCTGGATGGACGCGGGAGCTGACAAAGACGATTTTCTTGCGCTCGTAAGAAAACTTGTGCGCCCTAAAATTTTCAGCCCCCGACTCGGGGACAGTCCGAGGAGTGAAGTGCATCGGCTGGTCACGTTTCCTGTCCTCTCTATCCGACAAGGAGGAGATCGTTATCATGTCAATTCGCCGCTTGTCCAGGCTCTGGGTAAGGAGTTCCCTGTGGAAGTAGATGTCCTTACTCTTCAGCTCCTCCGTCCTCGCCTCCAACTGCATCAGCTTCGTCTGACTTTCGACGTAACTCTGCGGGTAGCAAAACGCAAAATAGACCTTGAAACCGCAGCTCTCGTCGCCCTCAGCCCTGGGCATTTGGCCGAGGAAATGGGAATCGAATTTGAACTTGAACCGGAGCTGCATCATGTTCTCGTCTGGGATCGGCTTGCCCGAGGCCGGGTTCGGCAACCTCTGCCAGTTGTTGAAGGCGCTTTCATCAGTAGCCGAAGTCGGCACAACCTTGTAGAAAGGCCTGCGAGTGGGGTTGAGGTGAGGTGAGCGAATGATCGATCGATTGATTGAGGAGTGGACAGCAATGTATCAATGTTGGAAAGACTGCGAGGGACGCACCTGTACTCCTGCTTGTACAGGCGCAGCTGCTTGTTCATGTTCATAATGGCGAACTTGACCACTTCGCCGGGCTTTGCCCCTTCGACCGAGAAATGAAACCAAGTAGTGTAGGGAGCCTCGTGGACGGTGTCCTGAGCGTCCCTCGTCTGGTAGCAGCAGAACTCATTTGCTTGTTGGTTAAACTTGACTGTTTTCAAATTTCCAGAGTCGAATTCGGACGAAAACTGTACAGGGGGTGGTAGAATAACGGCAAGCGGCGGGCGTCAGTGAGAAATTTTCGCGTGCCCCCGAAGATTAGGTCAGCTTACCTTAAGATGGCATACGTCCTTGGTCGTCTGGAAAGGAGTGCACACATGCTTCGGGAGGGAGGCTGGTGTTGTGGCGCCAAAGGCAACAGAATCCTGCGACATGGCGGAATTCAGTGCCCTCTATTTCAAAACAGAGTTTGAAGCGCGTTTGCACAAGCGAGGGCGAAGGCAAGTCAGAGTTAAATGTGTTGGAGATCAACCACAACGGCTTATCCAAATTTAAAGTTCAAAGGTTCAGGTTACTGTGTCGTTTGACGACAAGCGAGAGCTGCTTCACGCGAAAAGTAAGGGAAGACTGGGGCAGGAATAAAGTTAATTTTTACTGTTGGAATTTGAATTGCCTCTTTTCAGATCGTGGCATGAAAACATTCATTCCGAGGAGAATGCATTGGAATGCAGGCAGAATGCCTGCCCTGCGGTAGAAAAGAAAACTGCGACAGACTGTGTTGAAGGCGTCTTTTGTTGAAAGTCGTCCCAAGCCCCAACACAATCAGCCCGACCCCGCCATCAACGACGTGCACTTATTCGCGGTTGTAATAGTCGAGGGTCTGAGGGTTTGTTTTTGGGCAGGCACCAGAGCGACCCCACTTTGTTCGGTCCCGGGCTTGAATAGGGGGTTTCCACCGGCGCAAACCGCCTCGCTTTGAATAATTTGGAAGAATAAAAAATGTCCAGGCAGTCTCCGGCGGTCGGCCCCCTGGAAGCGAGGCCTTTAGATAGGCATGCCCTTGAGGTGAGATCAAGGAGGCGTGCATGCAGATTCGGACGCATCAAATTAGTTGCTTTAATTATCAGCGCAACGTGCTTGGCACCGATCGATATTTTCGGAGTGTCGCACATTATCCCCCTTTTTTTGACGAAACTTTCAGTCTAACCCATCGGCCGTCATTGCGACTACGCACAGGGTCCCCTTCCAGAACCCATTCCAACAACGTTAGCATCTGTCACAAAGGAGTACCTGGAGCGCATCATGAAGGCCAACAACGTTATAGACAAGGACCTCCACATTGAGAGCGTCCAGTGCCGCCGAATAGGGGAGGGGAAAGGCTTCAACTCCCACTGCGGCATATTCAAGCTCAGCTACGAAGACCACTTGAAGGGGGTGGTCCATTCCACAGCAAGGAACCCTTTAAATATTGTGTGCAAGGTGATGCCTCCATATGAGGAGACGGTCTGCCCGGCGTTTCTGCTGGCACGCTTTTGGGGGGCCGAGATATGCATGATGAACTGCATGTCGTCTGACCCTGCCCCCGTCTGTAAATTTCCACACTGTTACTACGCCGCCATGAGGAAGGACAAGGAGAAGAAGCGCCACATTGGTATTATTTTGATGCAGGCAATAACCCACATCGAGCCGGGCAATCACATCGTCCCGTTGATCTACAGGCAGTGCCGGGCCGGTTTAATCAATTTGGCGAGGTGAGGTTTTTTCAGCAGTTTTAGCAGTTTTGATAAACAAAGAACGCGGTCTGACGCACCACATACACCACACACACACACACACACGCACACACACAGGTTTCACGCCAAATTCTGGTGCGGCGGCGACCCCAAGAATTTGGCGAGGAAGTATCCAGAGCTGAAGTCGATCAGAAGCGTCACCAGCAGGGAAACAGGGGTCACGACCAAGTACATGATAGAGACAGGGGGGTGGAAGGACGTTATCCTGATGCCTGAATACTCCCGAATTCACACTTTGGTGTCCATGTTCGCGAGAAAAGTTAAATCAATAGCGAACGAGCTGCGAATAGGGCCCTTCACTATATCTCACGGAGACACCAAGTCCGACAACTTCTTCTTCACCGACGCCAAGGAGGCACCGGACCCTCCGAACCCGCATACAAGCTATGCCCCAGAGGGCGAAGGAGACGACTGCATCACCTGCGACTTTCAGCTCTCCACTATTTGCAACCCCTGCAGGGACGTGGTGAGCTTCCTGATGCTGAACCTGAGCTCCGAGAACCGAAGGCTCTGGCTCCCGCAGCTGTGCGCTGTGTACAGGGAGGAGCTCTCTCGCAACGGGGTGACCGGCTACACCGAAAAGAAGATGATGTCCGACTTCCCCGCCTGGCTACTGTGGCCTCTACTGATGGACATCGCGTGCGCCAACCAGCTCAGGCTGTTCCTGGAGAAGTTCAAGAAGGAGACGGACCAGATCAAGAACGGAGACACCCAGGGACAGGACTACGAGGCCGAGAGGCGAAGGTACATCGTCAACCAGCACCACAGGGAGAGGCTCTTCTCAGCGCTCGAGGATTTTGAAGTCGAGGCCTTCGTGGCCAAGTTAGGGACGGACTTAAATTTGCCGTTCTTCGGGTGCTGCTGCCTGTGGGCACTGAAATAAAGAAAGGAAGGAAAGGGCGAGAACACTCTCTGAAGTAGTTGTCGCTAACAATAGCGGAAACCACTCGCGGAGTTGGGCTACTACCACTGCCACTACCACTGTTTGGGACGAAGAATATTATTTTATTAAGTTAAGGTTCACATCAATTTATTTTAAAATCCTACTTTTCTTTTTTTTTCGCCCGTTTTTTCGCCCGTGGGAGACATCAAGGAAAGGATCGGAGAGAACGCCGAGCTCGGCATCGGAGGGAGCTGGCCCAAGAAGGGAGTCAAGAAGACAGACTTTGACGAGTTGGATTGAGGAGGATGACGAGGATGACGAGGAGGATATAAAAAAGGGGAGGAGGCTCGAAACTTTGACAAAATGAATGAACACAACTATTATTCTTAGTAAAGGAAATCGTCATTTTCTTCCATTACGCTTGACAAGTCCCAGTGGTAAGTGCTTGCCTCGAGGTCGAACGATGTCGCATCTTTGAACATTCGGGAGATATTCGTAACGTTGGATACATCCCAAGAAGACAGATCGCCGTTGAACGCTGAGGCTTTCCAGAACATCGCCCTCATGGTTGTAACGTTGGATACGTCCCACGAAGAGAGATCGCTGCTGAACACCGAGGCTTTAGAGAACATCCCCTCCATGGTTGTAACGTTGGATACGTCCAATTTCGATATATCCTCATTAAATTGTTTGGCCGCTGGTCCAACATCCTCATCAGCAGCACTAAACAACCCCTCCATGCTCGTCACCTCCGACGTGTTCCAAATACTAATAGGACCGTAAATCTCCCTCGCCGCCTCAACATCCTCACACCACGCCTTCGCAGCGACCTTTATATCAGCGTCGCTCCGTTTCAACATCGAGTCCAATTTAGGCTTCGCTCTCAAACGGAAGCCCCTAGCTAATTGTGAAACTGCGTGAAGCGAATCGAAACCGGAAAGGAATGAAACGATGTACCCCTGAACATCCTCGTTGAGTCGAGGAATATTAGACCTCGCCTCTATCGTCTCGACGAGGAGGGTAACTAGAGCGGCTTTCTTCGTCTTACTCTTGTAGTTTATGAAGTTGGCGTCTAGCTTGGCCTTCAGAGCAGCCACAGTCATGGTCGAAATGGCGGAGGGAGCAATGGGCAGAATTTGGTTTAGGTCCCTTCTCCTTACCGATAATATAGTGCCAGAGTGTGTCGTTAGCGTTTCTTTTTATCTTCTTCATCGCGGCGGCGCTTGCGCATGTTTATCGTTTTGATGAATGTCCCATGAATGTCCCATGAATGTTTACGATTTTTCAGATTTTTGTTGCTCCGATAAAGATGGATAAAGATCGAATAAAGATCTCCACACCAAACAGTCCCTGCACACTATTATTACCATCATAATCACCATCATAGAAAGTCATCATAAACCACAGCACATAAGTCCTACGCCGTCTAGAAAAGAATTAGAAGAATTAAATGGGAAATCAGGGCTCCTCCTCCACCCCCAAAGGCTCAAAAGAGCAGAACGGCGCGCAGAACGGCGTCGACTCGCAGACGTCTTACCTATCTATGGCCCACGGCCTCGCGATCACCGAAGTCGCCACTATAACGGCCGCAGTAAAGAGCACGCTTTCATCAGATGATTCTTCCCTGGACTCCTGTGGATCGAACCTCATTGCTCCGCTTTTGGAACCCACGTATCCTTCATCCACCGTCACGGCCCTGACGGCCTCGCTTTTGAATTTCGACAGCCTCTCTGCCGCCGAGAAGGTGACGGACGTGATTTGCAACCTCTACTCGTCGATACTGCGGCCTAAATTCTCTCCCTGCCCCGCGCCTTCCAAGCCCAAAATCCTAGAGATTTTTTACAACGCGCATCGCAGCGCTCCGAAGGGCGACGAAAATAACGACGAAAATTCCAACGTATTCAATTTCACATTCCCGTACTTCGACAAGAAAGTCATCGCCAACTTGAATGATTCATACTGCGCCTACGAGGGCTCCGACTCCCTCGAAAAGTTTCTGAACTGGGTCTCTGAATCCTTCCCTAATCTTTACATAACTCTCTCCACTTACCTCCGAATCCCTCTGCTCCAGCACGCCCCATCTCCGCCCGCCTCCTCTTCCTCCCTCGAGACCTTGCTACGTCTCTCCTTCCAATTCCCTCCCACTCCTTGGTCTCAAATTTTCGACACAGACGAGGATGGCATGTCCTTCAACAGATTTCGCCATGCTATAGAGGGCTACTCGAAACCTCTGCTTACGATAATAACCATAAAAAGCGGTTCCGGTACGGCCCAAATAGGCGCCTACACGGACCTAACGATCAAGGAGTCTGCGGCGTTCCAGTCCTGCAACGGCACTTGCTTCCTCTTCACGGACTCCCCCACCTTCAAGCGGTACACGTCCCTGCCAGGCTCTTCGAATCACTTTTACCTGAACTCAGCTTCCCGGAGTAAGAACTTGGACAACCTTCCTCATGGGGTGGGGTGGGGAGGCTACGTCAGCCCGAACGGCGACAGCTTCAGGGTGTTCCTCAAGGAGGGGGACTTCAGCACGGCGGCGGGAACCTCGGGAGGGCAGGGTTATTGCGCGTCGTTTGAAGCGGGAGAGGTTTTACCGTCGTCAGAAGGAGGATTCTCGAGGAGCTGCGAAGTTTATAGGATCCTCGTCTTGGGCGTTTCGAACATCGAAGTGGGGATGGAGGGGGTGAGGAAGGAGAGGGAGAGGAAGGGCATCGCGGTCAACAAGGCACGGAAGGTGAGAAAAGGGAGGGAGAAATATTCAATAACGTACCTGCTGACCACCTATTTTTACGCTCGTTCGCAGGTCGACAGGGCGCAGTTTTTGGATGATTTCAGAAACGGAACCATGGAGAGCAAGGCGTTTGCGCATGTTTCGCAGGTTGACAGAGGCAGGGCTGGGGAGGATGCGAGCTAAGATGATGTATACAAATGTATAAAATATAATAAAATATCTGCATGCCATACATGAATAAAACGAGCTATTTCTAATTATCACTTGTGGTCACTTCTATCATTTCATTTCGTCGCCGATCCATCGTCATATAGCTTCAAGAGCCTCTTCCAGTAAACCTTGATGAAAAGCGGATACTGCGTGAACGCGTACAGCATGGGTATTGCGGCGTTGACTATGAGAATGATGGGCTTGGTGTCCGCTCCGTAAATGGCGCGGAGCGCGTAGAAAATCCAGACGGGGGAACAGATCAGGAAGTACACGAGGCCAGCGACAGTGGAGGTCATCCTGATCTCGCGCTTCTCGGCTAAGTCGAGCGCGCCGCCAACCGCCAGGGAACACTCGTTGGAGCAGCTCAACATGGCCCACCTAATGGCCTGTTGAAAGTCGGCTATTGAATCTATGGATGCGGCAGAGTCTAATATGTTGAAGGTCTTGAGAGCCCAAATGGCTCCCACACCCATGAAGGGAAGGTGATGAATGAATACGTCCTTCCTGGTCCACCTGTAGAAGTAGGACCTGCCCATGAAAACGGCCGTGAACACATCAAACGAGTAGGCCAAGAACCCGGCGGTTATAAGTCGCCTGTCCAGCCCCAGAGCAACGTCGGCGTAGATGATTCCGTGGCCTGCCGCCACAAGGCAACTAAAGTGCAACACTGCAGAAACGAAGGCGAACTTCTCCAGAGGCATCGTCTTCAGTTTGCTACTGATTAGCCCGACCTTCCCGCGGACTACGTCGCGCTTGCGACGCCGGGTCAGGACTGAGGAGCAGTTGGTGTTGGAAGAGGATGGGTTAGGTGAGCCTAACATGCAGGTCAAAAGGGCATGCAAAGGGTTTCTTGTTTTGATGCGCAAAAGGGTTGAACGTGATCCTATGCACCATCATCCGGGTGCGTAGCGCATTCAAACTACCCCCCACTTCAGTTTTCCTCCCCTTACCTTTCGCTCCTCCCTGTTTCCCTCCCTGCTTGCTTGGCCGCATGGACGCATCATTTTGTAAAAGCTTTGTCTTCGAAGCGCGGGGCCTACTTTTGCTCCTCGAGCTGCTCCTACTCCTGCTCCTATTCCTGCTGCTGGTTCTGGTAGACACCGGCATTATCCCCAACAGCCACAAACGAAAGTCAGTGGCCCGAGTGTGATTCTGAATGGGGAGATTCAGTGCTCAAGGGGTAGATTTCTGGAAGAACAAACAGGAGGTCGGTTGTGCTTTCACACAAAAGCGAATCTGCCTGCAGCCATTTTCAACACTGCTCTACCCTGGCAAAGAATATTTACTGATCACTGACGGACTCTCCACTTTTTTGCAATTCAACCCTAACTGCTCCTGCTCACACACTACCATCACAGCCATGGAACATTCTGCCAGCGCACCGGCGGTGGGAAGAAAGGCGACAGCTGTGCCGGGAATGGGTTGGGCGAAACTCAAGAAAAACCTGAGAACCCAGCGTGTCGTGAAGCAGTGCTGCGGAGTGGACTTTTGGGAAATCGACAGCTTCGCAGACGAGATGGGACAGGTCCCCAGTAATCAGCACGAAGGCGAGGAGCACGTGAAGAACATTAGAAATAGCATGATGAGTAACTCGGGCGTTCGTCCTGGCGGGCACCCGGTCTCCAGCGGAGCGCCCAAGGAAATCACCGAAGCTTTGACGAGCCTCTTGAACCTGCGCAGGAAGTATTCAGGTG
This sequence comes from Triparma strigata, assembly GCA_030267945.1. Classification (NCBI taxonomy): domain Eukaryota; class Bolidophyceae; order Parmales; family Triparmaceae; genus Triparma; species Triparma strigata. Next base: position 36,884 of record BRXY01000008.1, read on the forward strand.
AGAGTGTGTCTCGTTCGCTCGGTCCCCTCACCGAGAAGGCGTGCTACAGTATTCTAACTCATCGCTCCGCCCCTCGGCTCGTTTAGAGGCGAGGTCTTCTGGGTCTTCGATTGTCAATGATGCGATCCCTGCAACGGAGTGCGACCTGACCATTCCCGACGAGGCGGCGATGGCTGACCTGAGAAACGTTTGGGATCTCGCCAAGAATCCCAACATCGCGGCCTTCTGTCGTGTTCGCCTTTCCATCCTCGAATCAAAGTTCGATGTCTGGAGCCTGGAGGCCCGTGACACGGAGATGGTCCAGCAGCAGGCGCTGAAGAACGACTTTTTGACCATTCCCAAGGTTGACACCCACCTTCACAACTCTGCCATGATGACTGCGAAGCAGGTGAGCCGATTCGCCCCTTTTCGTCGCGCGTCATTCTTCACTCGCTGGCTGCAATATAAAACCTAACTCATTCTTCAGCTGAGCTCCTTCATGCACTCAACCTATGAAAAAGACAAGGACCGCGTGTTGAGAGAGAAGGAGGGGAAGGCCGTCACTGTCGGCGAAGAGCTGCTAGCGAATGGCTTTAGCCCCAACAAGAAATCCACTGATGAGCTGAGCGGAAACCACAAGATGTTCGCAAACTTCGAAAACTTCAACAAGGGCTTCACTCCGCTCGGTTCACGAGCGCTGAAGAGCCTCTTTTTGGGAACTGGCGCGCTCGAAGGAGAGTACCTGTTCAAGCTTACGAAGACCTGCTCCGAGCTTGCCCGAGACGAAGCGGACGCGTTCTTGGAGCCCAGGTATAGCGTTTACGGGAACAACAAGACAGGCTGGGCTGCCCTTGCCAAGTGGTTCAGGAGGTGGGAAGTCGACAAGACCATCCCCACCACGCTCCTGGCCGTCCAGCTCCCGAGGGTCTATCCGGTCTGGCGGAAGCTTGGTATGGTGAACTGCTTCGGAGACATGTTAAAGAATTTTTGGAACCCCTTGTTCGAGGCCGCCGCCGAGCCTGAGGACTCTGATTCCGACATGAGGTACATCATCAGTAAGCTCAGAGTCCTCGATTCCGTCGACGACGAGAGCAAGGAGGACGTTCATGACATCGCGGGTCTCCCCGCCCCCATGGACTGGACGTCTGAGAAGAATCCGCCGTGGACGTACTACCACTATTACATGCACCTCAACCTCTGCAAGCTGAATGTGATCCTAGGACGCCAGACGAACCCGATTCAGATGCGCCCGCACGCTGGAGAGGCGGGCCCCACCCACCACCTCGCCGCAGCATTTCTGCTCTGTGACGGAATTTCCCACGGAATTAATCTGGACAAGGAGCCTGTTCTGCAATACCTTTACTACCTTTCGCAGATTCCTATTGCCGTGTCTCCGATCAGTAACTCAGTACTGTTCCTCAAGTATCGCGATAACCCCTTCCCGAGCATGTTCAAGCGAGGGCTGTGCGTGGCTTTGACGACTGACGACCCTTTGATGTTTCACAGCACCCCAACTCCTCTGCTGGAGGAGTACGCGACGGCTAGGCATAGGTGAGGAGGGTTAGAGTAGAGTGCGTAGAGTGCGTAGAGCGCGTAGAGTGTGTGTTGTTCATGCATAGTTCGCCGACAACACAATTCTAACTGTTAATCGCTCGTCGCAGCTTCGACTTGAGTTCCATCGACCTCTGCGAGATAGCTCGGTACTCGTGCCTCGCCGCCTTCAACAAGGAGGAGCTCCAGCAAATGTACGGAGACGCCGACGACCACGATCCAGACAAGACGAATATCCCCCCGATGCGAATTAATTATCGCGTAAAGCAGCTCGAGGAGGAGCTTAACGGTCTGAAGTGAACTGAAGTGAAACTTGAACATACATGTGTGTGTATAAATGTGTTTAAAATTCTAAAAGCTCTATTTTGTTTCGTTTAATCGCCATCTCGCGGCCTCAATACTGGGTAGGGGACCTGTTCGAGTTGCCCGCCACTGCCAATGATAGCTCCGACTATGCTTCCGGAGAACAGCCCGAAAATGAGGAAAATGCTGCGAGCGACGAGCAAAGCAACGAGTTAGGTAATCTGCTGGGGAGACTTTAGGTAAAATAAGTGTCGCCATTCTCACCTCATGAACTGCGCCGCGATTTCCCTGTACTTTTCGGGCACGAGACCCGGGGCGACCATCAAGCAGCAAGTCGCGCTGAAGCCTGTGAGGAGGCCCAGCAAGCACGTCGTGGCGAACCGGACGGACGTCAGCTTGAAGAATCCGCTCTCCTCCTCGTCGTAATGCTTCTCTAGGATCATTAAGGGCAATATAGTGAGGTTCAAGAAAACGGGGAGCAGCACGGTCTTGCCGTCGAAGGGCTGCCACCAAGCAGGCAGCGCCTTCCCGATCAGGTCGAAAGTGTTGTAGCAGAACACCACCAAAACGGGGAACCAGTCCCCGAGAGCCTCGCTCTTCATGCTTGTCGCGATCCCGGGGAAGCAGGCTATGCAGATCGTGAAGCTCGTGAACACTCCTATCGCAGGAATTTTTATTTTGGAGAGCATCCTCTCCCTGACCTTTTGGGTAGTGCTTCTGCTTCTGCAGACGATCAGAGGAGTGAGCAGAGGAGTGAGCAGAGGAGCGAAGCAACAAGTTAGAACAAATTGCGCGATGGCTGAAGCGCATTCTGTTAGAGTTGGGCCATCCCAGCTTCTCACCTGGGCCTGCTTAGGCTGGGGCTGAATTTAACCTTCGCGCTCCCCGGACTGTACTCAATCTGCGATCGCCTCCCAAGTCTCGGAGTCCCCTGCGGCGTCTGATTCGGCGTCTGCACGAGCGCCGGAGGCATGGAATAATACTCCTCGAACTTCTCGACCGCGAAGGGAGTGTGCACCAGCACCGCGTAAGATATTACGCCAAGGCAAACCACGGCAGCGCCGAAGTAGAAGAATATTGAAGTGCTCCTCTTAAGAGCCTGCGTTTACATGGTTAGAATCTGGCGTCGCATAAGAATCCCTCTCATCTCCGGGCCCTCACCTCCTCCCTCTCCTCCCCGCTTCTCCCGAAGTAAAACTTAAGCCCCATCCTAATCCCAATAATCGCAACACCACTCCACCCCTTCCCGCTCTCCAAACAGCATATAAACTCCCCCCCAAAAACCCCCGCCACCCCATAACAACTCGACTGATTCACCGCCACGCATAAACTGCACAACCCTAAAACAGCGTACGTCAATATCAACGCTGTAGGCTCTTCGATTCTATTTTCTGTTAAAGAAGGGCCGATGTATAGAGGCACGGTTAAGAGGAGGAATATAATTATTATATTAGTAACGAGGAGACGGGTGTAAAGACTTAATGCACGTCCTTGGAATGTTGTTAGGATTGTTCCGGCTGTTAAGAGGGACATGTTCAAGACTGGAAAGATGAAACCGGTTGAACGGGTGGGGAAGAGGTAGGTGAAATAATCACCGCAGGAGATGAAGGCGAGCCAGGGGACGACGTTAGACATCCCGAGGACAATGAGGCAGAGGAGGGACACTGACTTCGAGTGGACGAGCAGGAAGGGCTTACTGGACTTCAGGGCTCTCTCGAAAGCCTCGCTGTTAGCTGACTTCGTCCTGCCCTTGAGGAAGGCAGTGTCGTCGTCGTCGACGTCGTCAGTCTCGTACATTGAGAGGTTAAGGCTGTCGTCATTGTCGTTGTCTTCGAGGAACCTGTCGCCTTCGAGGCTGCCGTAGGTTGAATTCGAGAGGGTCAGGGAGGTTTGAGGGTGGAGGGGAGGTTTGGGAAGTGGGGGGAACTGAACGTTAAAAGGGTTAGAAGGATTTTTAGAAGGGGGCAAGCCGGGCTGAAGTAAATGAAGTAAATGAAGTAAATGAAGTAAAAAGTGGCACAGCTCGCTGCGGTTACTTACATCCTTTTTAGTGGAAGTCGTAATGCCTATGGATCGGGCGAACGAGGTGAGCGGAGGAGGAGTTTCCATCGTTGTCGTGTCGTCGTTCAGCAGTCAATGGACAAGCCGTCCCGGGTGAAGGAAATGGAGGGAGCTTATACAAGCGAAGAAAAGTGCTTTAACGGAGAAGTTTTACGGCTATGACTATTAATCAGCGTACCGTAGAGGCGCACTCGTACTTTCTTGATTCTTAAGGAAGATTGGAAGAAAACTGCGCGTTGTCCCGGCAATCTTGTCGAATATTGCCATTTTCTGGAAAATATCCCTGGCAAAGAAATCCAAAGGGTATACCTCAACGTTGCACCCCACAAAGATAAAAACATATCCCCTGAATAATTCCGACTGACACCTCAAGTTTATACTACTACTGTACGCTTATAAAATATCTCCAACACCCTCCAACGAGTCTGGACAAGCATGCCAGTGCCGGAAGCGCTCTACCCGGGTATGGCCTCTGCCTCTGTCGTCTCCCAATTAGATTTCATCTACATATTATTGACCATCGTCACCCTACTCCACGCGATCAAGAACCGAGGACTCTTGTCAGGTACCATGGTTGTCGTGTACCTCGCCGTTCACACGGCTACCTTCGAGCACATTTCCCTCTTCCTAGGAGGGACGCACTGCCACGCGACCTCTCCGAATTTGCCCATGGTATCACCTTGCTCTTCAATCAACAGCGTGCTCTTCTACGTGCCCTGGACGTACACCTCAATCGAGGGAGCTCGTCGCCTCTCCCTGAACTCTCTGTCCTTCCCCTTCTTAGTCGGTCTCCTCCAGCTCGGCTTCGGCGCAGTCTATGAGATGCAGGGTCCCTGGAACGGTTTCTGGATGTGGCCAGACTCTAACGGCGTAATAGCAACCTCCAACCTCCTACAACCTTGGAACGGTTACCCTCCAATCCAATCCCTCGAAGCCGCCAAGGTCGGTAGGGAGGTAGCAACAATATTAGACGGTACCTTCCGAGTCTCCCACCACGCAGGCGGCGCCCTCTCCTCCCGGCTCTTCGAATTCCCCCTCCTCGCGCCTTACTTTCACTTCGCGTTCGGTTTCGGTTGGGCGGGAGGTCTACTCGCGACCGGTCGGGTAGTTTCATCTTCCCCTCCTTCCCTCGGCCATATGTTCGTCGCGGGGGTGTTGAGCGTGGCGCTTTTCTTGCCGCCTATTTGGGTCACGAGGGGGGGATCGGAGTTGATTGGTTTACCTCTCAGTTTCGGGGTACCGTTATCTCTCGTTCTATCAATCGTCCCCGTAATCGCCCTCGGACGTGGGGAGACAGAGAAGGGGGGACCTGAGAGGCCCGACCTTCTCCTCCTCTCAATTTCGTGTTTGATGCAGGCTTTTTTCGTGTCGTGGACGTGGCGTTACCCGACACCTGGAGGGTTGCAGAAGCTCGTGTGCGGATGCGCGGCGATGCACTTGATGGCTCAAGCGTTCTGCTGCCTTTACGTTTCGCCTGAGAAGAAAAAGAAAGTTTAGAGCAGCAGTTTTGTTAATATAAAATTGTTCTCTTTTCTGCGTCTTTCGCCCCCGTTTTTCTTTAATTCCTTCCCCCCCCCGTGTTTTCTAAAAATGACCCCCTCCTTCCTCCCCCTCCTTCCTCTCCCTCCTCCTCTCCTCCCTCCTGATCCCCCCCACAACGTCCTTGACGTACTGCGCGATTGTGTGGTGCTTCTCCCTCCCAACCTTCTCCACCATCTGATCGAACTCATCATCCCCCAGCTGCGAAACGACCAATTTCAGTTAGCGAAAGCGTTCGTTAGAATCGTCAACAGCCATGACAGGTGTTGCGACCGTCATAATCTAAAACGACGCTTTCTGACTACCTCGTCTCACGCTCTGAAAAAACACCCGGTTTAAAATTGAATCTCACCTCTCCGTTCAAACATTCGATAGCGCTATTCGCGAACTCGCTGTAATGTTCGAGGACCCTTTTCTCCCCAAGGACCTGGATCCTAGCGTGCCTGTCGTTGCTGTAGGGGACGAGGGAGGGACCTTTAAGAGCTAACTCGTCTTCTTTGATACTCGTAGGGTACGCTTTCATCTGGAACGTTATGAAACGATATTGTGTTGGGGTAGGATGTTAATAAAATAGCTTTTAGTTTCTCTGTCTGGCTCGTGTGTGTGTGTGTGTGTGTGTGTGTGTTTTTCGAGCGCCTTTTGTTCGCCCTTTCAAAAAACCCGTCCCCTTCTTCACACCCCTCGCTACATCGAATTGCGGCTTGCGCGCGTCTCTCACCTGTTCATCAACGATATTCTTGAGTAGTTCCATAGCCCTAATCTCATTATCGACGCCTATACTAAACCTAACATCCTTAACCGACCTATACATATAAGGTCCAGCTTGAGTGATCGCCTGAAGTTCAGCTCCGTTCGAAGCCGCAACGCGGAGCATTGATAGGAGTGACTTAGTGTTGTCGTTGTTGGAGACGCATACTCTGACGCGTTTCGTTATGGGGGAAGAATCGCGGGTCCAGAACTCTGTTTTAAGACTGGAGTAATTATCGTCGTCGGCGGATTGTTGCTGTTGGAGGGTTATTTCGATCGGGACTTCGTTGGGGCAGAATCCGTCCTGTTCTTTGTTGTCCTCTACTGCGAAGCCGTAGTTCAGGAGGAAACGGTGGTTGCACTTTTGACCGTAGCTGTCGTAGATCTGGTCGCCGCCGCGGATGCCTTGGAGGGTCGTTATGGTGAAGCATTGACTATCGTTATCGAAAGTCCATTTCGTTTCTCTGGGTCTGCGTGTTTCGAGCGCGCGAGCCAAAGGCGAGCAAACGATCGCGAAAACCCGTCGTCTCACGTTAGAATGAACTCCAACACCTTTCTGGGCGGCGTCATACCGAGTCCTTAATAATCTCCCCTCACCTAAAATGATTCAACATATCCGCGTGCGGTACTAACGCGCTCGTCCTCAATCCGTTGATAAGCAGTCCGAAGTTCCTCGAGCACACGCACATCCTAGCCCACATGAAGTCCTGGAGGGTAGCGATCGATGACAGCTCGGGGCAGACGGAGGTTATGAGGTTGTAGTCTTCTGTTATGGCTTCTTTGCGGTCGGAGATTTGTTTTAGGAGGTAGGAGCCGGTTAGGAGTTTGAGCTGGGAAAGGGATTGAGGTGCGATTCGATAGTTACGTTAGAAAGTTACAATAAAAAACTCTGTTTTTCCGAAAGGCAATAAAATAAATGTCGCATTCATTCTCACCTCCTCAGGCGTCCAGAAGATGGGCATATTATTCAACCCCGGAGGAAGAATATCATAGTAAGGCTTGAAAAAACTATTCGAGTCCTTCCTATCCTTCAAAATGAATACCATGAGGAACACGTGCTTGGGAGCGTCTAAATCTAGGTTGTTACGTAGGATCGCTTGACCTATGGAAGTAGATTTCCCCATTTCCACGGTTATGAGACACTTGCGGGGGACGGAGACGCAGACGTTGTTAGGGGGCAAGTCCCTTAGGGCGTGGACGCCGCGCATCTCGGAGTCGTCGTCGGTGGAGGGGGGGGAGGAGGGGGAAGGGTCGGACGTCTTGGACTCCTTGTCGGGCTTGGAGGAGGAGGTGGGATCGTCGTAGGCGCGGAGCTCGAGGTCGGGGAACTTTGCGCCGTTTGAGAGGAGCCAGTTCTCGAAGATGGTGTACTTGGAGGTGGGGGCGAGGGTCAGGGAGGAGAGGGACGGGGGTTGGGGAGTGGGAGCAGCGACGGACATTATATTATTTGTGTCGGCTGTAATGTTTTGGGCAGTCTCTTTTGTTTCTGTAGTTGGTGTCTGGAGTCCTGTGTGTGTGTGTATGTATGTGATTTGTTTATTATATCTTTAGCAGGGGTAAATAATATAAATTCTGCGGCGAATACGAGCGTATTGAGTTCGTTAGAAACGGCAGAGCGGGAGGAGGCAACGCAGCCCGTGCATACTCAAGGCGCTAAAGCAGGAGCTCTTGAAAGTTAAGTAGGGGGCGCCAGGCCTCAAGGAGGGGGAACCTGGGCGACCGGGTTCCATGCGAAGCTCAGGGATGAGGCGACTACTTGTTACGGTGCATTATTTCACCTATCAAACGAACGAAAGCAGGCATGTGCGCAATATTTAATTTTAGATTTATCACAATTTACAATTACGGCAATATTACGACTAGATGTATGAACAGCAGGTAATTTATAAATGGTATTAGTAGCTTGAACGATTGGAATGTTATGACGTACCGTTTATGTTGAAATATATTGGTTCAAACTATTTTGGCTTTTGGTTTTCCAAAGTGTCCAAAGCGCCGGAAAAAGTTATATCACCAGTTTCAACGTCCCACACGCACAATCTCAATCTCAGTCCTGCCCGTCTCCCCACTTCCAAGTCTCTGTTAGTGTCGTCGATGCTGTTTTTAACGTTGCTCTTTCAGTTCATGATTTTGGCGACTCATACATCACGCGTTTCCTCCTTCCTGCCTACGATTGCTACTGCTTCCCGTACAGCAAACCGTGCAGCGCACCGTTCAATATATCAGAAAACGGTGTTCAATTCTGTCGAAGGTGCTCAGACGGCCAAACTTCACGATGAGGCCAAGGAGCCGCAGGAGGAGCCGGTGCCGTCGGAGCCGATGCCACCGAGGTTGATGAGGAAGGGGACTGATTTGGAGGCTACTTCAGGTGAGATACGAACATATATTTGAAGTACATATTATTGTACAGCGAGCACACAGACACTTACACACACACACACACACGCGCGCGCACACACACACAAACACAGGAACTCTGAACCAAATCGCAGCCTCCCTCGACCTCTACTCCTCTCACCTGACCTCCCGCAAGTTCCCCACTACCTCGCTGCAAAGAATCCAGACCCTCAACACCTCCAGGAAGTCCCTGCAAGGTTCCAGGGACGAGAACCTCGGCGCCGCGAAGAAGCTGAGCGGCGAGATCGGCAAGATAATGAAGTCAGGAGGCGACGCCTCCGCGGTCGAAGAAATCAAGGCCAAGGTCGAGGCTGCGAAGGGCACCGCTGAGAAGTTCTCCTCCGAGCTGGGCGAAGTCGAGGCGGAGCTCTCCGAGCTCATATCGGCCCTCCCGAACCTCCTCGACGACTCCGTCCCCACCGGTCCCGACGAAAGCCAAAACGAAGTTATCTCAAGCTGGGGTTCCCCCTCCTCCCTCCCTGCCAAGCTAAACTGGTCCCCCACCTTCACTCCTAAATGGCACGACGACGTCGCACTCTCCCTCTCCGGTTGGCTTTCCCCCTCCGCCGTAAAAATGTCCGGCAGCCGTTTCGCTTCCCTCTCCTCCTCCTGCGCTTCCTTAGAACGTGCGTTATCAAATTTCTTCCTCGACGAACTATCTAAATCTGGATACACAGAAGTCTCAGTACCCTCAATCGTAGGATCACCCGCTTTAACAAACACCGGTCAACTCCCAAAATTCGAAGAAGATTTATTTAAGATACATGATTTCGAATGTAACGGTGACGCGGCTTATTTAATACCTACGGCTGAAGTCCCTATAACGAATTTACATTCGTCCGAAACTTTTAAATCAGAAGATTTACCTAAAAGGTACGCCGGTTTAACCGATTGTTACAGGAAAGAGGCCGGTAGTTACGGTCGTGATTCCCGTGGTTTAATAAGACTACATCAGTTCAAGAAAGTAGAGATGGTCACGATATGTCACCCTGATTCAGGAGAAGACGAACACCAAAAAATGGTTAATACTGCTGAAGGGTTACTGCAAAAACTCGAGATACCGTACAGGAAGGTTTTACTATGTTCGGGGGACACGGGTTTCAGCGCGCAAAAATGTTACGACCTTGAAGCTTACCTTCCAAGCACTGACTCTTACCGTGAGATATCTTCGATATCTTCTACGGGTGACTTTCAGTCTCAGAGGGCTGGGATTAAATTCAAGGAGGGGAAGAAGAAGGGGTTCTGCTATACGCTTAACGGGAGCGGGTTGGCGGTAGGGAGGGCGTTGGTGGCCGTTTTGGAGAATTATCAGATGGAGGATGGGAGGGTTAAGGTTCCAGAGGTTTTGAAGGGTTATATGGGGGGGAAAGAGTATTTGGAGTAAGAGGGGGGGAAAGAAAAGGCGATGTTCTTTTGTCGATTCAAACGTTTTCAAGGGCATTCATTTATATGTATTCTTCTCTGACTACTCGTTTTTGTGTTTGGGGGTTATCCAGCTCTGCCGCCTTGCGCTTTCGCTCAGTGTTCTCGCCCATGTCCATTGCACGAATTGTCCAATTTACTCGCCGTCCCGTTGAAGGGTCCATTGTTTTTCTGAACTTGGGAACTTCGTGCTTGGTCACGTCTTGTGCCTTGCCTCCCATGACGAGTAAATCTCCGTCAGCGAGGTACACTTCTAGCATTTTCTCGAAGAGCAGGTCGGATTTGACTCGGTCGCTTTTCGGACGAAACAGAAAACGTCTCGTCCCACCCCAAGAAAGGCTGAAGATAGGAAATTCATTCTTCATCTGCTTTTCGTCATCGGAGTGCAGGCCGATAGTGTGCGTAGGGTCGTACCAATTTTGGAGAATTGCATTGTAAGCATCGGTCTCGGTTATTTCGTTGCAGGTTTCGACGAGCTGCCTGACCATGGTTGCGGACGGAGAGGTATCGTCGTCCAAATAAGACTTGGACATCGCTGAAGAACCGGAGTAATTGTAAGCGAAGTCCGTCGTTGCAGACCACTGCTGGGAGAACCTGTTTTCATGGCAGACTTTCCCGAATACCTTGAGCTCGTGTTTGTTTTCGGGATGGGCGTCCCATTGCTCTTCTAGACCGGCAGAGGTAGAGGGCAGGAAGCCTTTCGCTAAAATGAACCAGCTGTCGTGCTGTTTGGTGAGGTACTGGATCGGAGCGCCTCCGAGTTTGGTGCTGATTGATTGAGGTGATACTGCCATGAGAGGAAGAAGAGGTTTGAGTCGCATCAACGATGTATGCGTCCAAGAAAGAGTGGCAATTGGAAAATCCTCCGAGTCGACTTGATGAAGGAAGCCAAAGTGCTTCAGAACCTTGCCAACAACGAAATAACCTGCCACCCCCTACTTTATACAGCAACGACAACGAAGAATGAACTAGAAAATACGGACCAGGGACAGGACCACACACAAACGGCTTATGTCTGCTTCCCCTCCACTTTCTTTGGAGTCAAATCCCTGCATTCAAGCCAACCTCTCCAAAAACACTCGCCTTCGTGGTCTCAGCCAGCATTAGCCCAGACTGTTCTTACTACACCACAGCATACCCCCAAACGCCTCTCAAACACCAATCCAATCATCCCCCCAACTCACCAACCCATAATCAACCCAGGACGTTATGGCTCCGAACCCCTTCGTGGACCCGCCGGTACCCCATCCTTTGCTACCCTTCATAATCGCTCTGTTCCTCCCCCCCTCATTCACGTTCCTCTTGCTGAAACCCTGCCCTCCCTCCCGCTCCCACAACATATACAACCTGAGCTTCGCCTGCCTGTACGATGACAGTTTAAAGTTGTTAAGCGAGGTTTACAAGCACCTTCTTAAGCAGAACGAAGTCAAGCCGAAGGGCATCATTGAAAAGAGCTGGGACGCATTCTGCGACAGATACGACCACATTTGGATCAACGCAGTTGGCTGGGCGCTGGCGAAGTACATCTACGCCGTTGAGATGTTCAAGATCACCATCGATGACCGATACCCTTCCATGGCTAGGTTTCTGAAGATACCTCCTCCGGGCAAAGCTGGATTCCTGAGGCCCATCGTCCAGGCCATGAACGAGTCCGACTCCAACAGCAAGCGCAGGTTCCATCTGCGGCCGATGTTCGACCAGTGCCTGGAGCACCTCCCTCACCTCTTCCTCCTCCGCCCCATTCCCGTGAAACCGGGCACAAACTCTCTTGTAAACCTGAACCTGTGGTTGACCTGTGTGATACTGTTGTACAGACGCGTGAACGTCTGGTACACGGCAGCGATCTGCTTCTGCACGCTAATCAGCTTTTATAACATGCGCATCGTGGACTACAAGAAGGAGCCAAGAGGAGGCCTCTCCCCCAAGAGCCCGCTGAACAAGTTGCTTGACTTGTGGGATTTCATGTCGAAGCCGATGGAGCACCAGAGCCTGGACCACATGATAGGAGGAGAATGTCACATATCGGTCCTGTCCAAGTTGAAACTGTCCGATATTCCAAAGTACGACCTCATCAATCCCAGCGGCCAGCGGGAAACTTTCTACCCGTACATTTGTCCGGACGGCTACCACAACGGTCTGACGGGCGACGACAGCTTGTCTGAGCAGTTCACAGACGCGAACCCGAAGTCCTCGGACGACGTCAAAAAACGGCAGGCAATCGGCAAAATAAAAAACGAATGGAATTTAGGCATCACCAGGCACAACGTGTTACCCTGGACTTTGCTCACGTCGTTCTTGTGCTTTTGGTTCTCTTTGAGCTTTGAGGGAGTGCCCGTCTTTAGTGACGACGGCGACGCCATCGAGGACTACATTCATATTCCGAAGCATATGATCCCTCTGCTCAAGGAAGGCTACGGATTTTTCATGCTGTTCATGCTGGCTTTGAACCTCGCAAGTCCCAGCGTCATAAATTGGTCGGTGCTGGGTTACTTCTCTGCGGTCGGTCTGAACTGCAGCAAATTTAACCGCGGCACTTACTTGAATCCGTTCTTTGAGGTGTCGGATAATTTGGTGTCCGGCTTTCTCGCCAAGATTTCGTATCAGTACGTCACCATCAGCCCCAGAGTCGCTCTGCCCTTGAGCAATCTCATCACGTACGGCATGTGGGTCCCGCTGATCGTCGGCGTGGTCTTGGAACTGAGGTGAGAGCTGAGGAGGCGCGTGTGCGCTGGATTACTGGATGCTGACGTGCTGCTGACGACATCTCTCTTTAACCCTCCACTCCCACCCTATTTATTGCTCGTCGCAGCGACGTGAGGCTCTTCAAGAAAGCAGCTTTTAGGAACAAGGTCAACGTAGACACTGGTTTACCGCTGACTCCCGACGACGTTTACGAAATCAAGAGCAGGGTAGTCGAGGATGCGATGGACGAGTGGTACTCAATCAACGGTTCGAAGTTCTTTTGGAGGGCGGAGACGAGGCTGGGCGAGGAGATATGCCAAACCAACGACGGCGAAAAGATCAAGAACTACCTGTTGGGCTACGTCAAGTTTCACACGAGCCGCTGCATGTCGTGCTTGGTCTCCATTTCAAAGGAGATCGGAAGAGAGTCCGACCGCCGATGGGAGGCTTCTGATCCCGTTTTCGACCTCGTGGATTTTCCGACCAAGGGAATTGACGGACGCAAGTACATCGAGAAGAAAAACTGCCTGAAGCACTTCAAGAACTATAGCTACGGACGGTCCATCTTCCTGCCCCAATCCAAGTGGAAAGAACACGTCGTTCTGCGCCCCGTCAGTGACCCCGCCGAATCGACCTTCATCGTGCGATCCGATGGCAACGGAGACTGCTTCGGATTGATTGCCGTCAAGAGGGGCGGCGTATTCTACATCAGCAACCACAGGTTCTTCGGGGACTGGTGTAAGGGCAGGGACGTCATTGACAAGTTCTACTTTGCCAAGCTAACCATCAACGGGCCGGACTTCAAACTCGTCGTCGACGAGAGCTATATCGAGAGGTACTGGAGGCAGGATGTCAAGGGCGTGCACTGCTCTGATAACGATGATGATGCGGAGGGCGACAAGAAGAAGGACGCGGCAGATGAGGAAAAGGCAGTGCTCGAGGATTTCGACAAGGACGAATTCAAATGGATGGGGAAGGAATGGACGATTCTCAGCGGGTCCCACACCAGCGTCAAGTTACAGGACTGCAAGGCCGAGGTCAGGAACATAGTCTTCAACATAGTCAACCTGGGCAGGTCTCCGGTGGCGGCAGGCGGAAGCATGGTCATCCCAAGCTCCAAGGAGGAGGAGATGCTAGAGACCAAGAACAAGCAGCCCACGTGGAACCCCAAGCTCAAGAGGTGAGACATGAGACGGCGACAACGAGGAGCGAAGCGATGAGCTGAAAAGGCTATTAGATAATAACGGTTGTGTTGCCAACTCAACCGCCGTTTCTAACGCCGACAAAATAACTTTCCACACGACTCGCTTCGCTCATCACAGCCTCATCCTTAAATTCAACCAGCAGAGGGTGAAGATAGGTGAGAGACGATGCGACTGATAATCCGTTTTCACGTTTTTCACTTGTTCTTCGCTACGTTATCTAACTCGCTCGCTGCCGCAGCTTCACCCAAGAACTTCCTCCTGGAATGCGATGCCATGGGGGGGAAGGAGGTCATGCAGTTTGGAAAGAGGGGCGGCGGACTCTACGCGTTGGACTTTTGCGCCCCGATGGGCTTGCTGCAGGCATTCGGAAGCTGCCTGGTCGCTTTTGAGTGGCAGGACGAGGAGGTCAGCGACGATGAGAGTTGAAGCAGGTGTAGGGGGTTTAAAAGGATCACGTTGAAGAAATAAGAAACAGCGCCATCATTTTTACACAACAAATAATATAATAGTTACAACAAACAATTTTCGCGTTACAATATACCTTTAAGATTCCCATGCAGGAAGAGTAAGAGTCGGCTTCGACCTAAACCTATTCTGCCTCGCCCTATCCGCCGCCTTCCCAAAAACATTATTCGCCCCCGACTTCCCCTTATTACTAACAACCTGCCTCCTAAGCGCCCCAATCCTCGCCTGCCTATCAGCGTCCTCCCTCATTTTCTTCGTGTTCATAGTCGACTTAACGTTCTGCAACCTCTGTAGGAATTTATGGTTGTCGTTGCTTATTTTTTTGCCCATTTTCTTGCGGTTGAGGCCGTGGCTGGAGGGGAGGTTTGTTATGGCGCTGCCGCGAGTTACGGAGGTGCTGTAGCCGCCGATGGTGTCGGACTTGGACGTTTGGATCTTTATCATTTTCGAGAGGAGGCGTTGGTTGTTCTAAGAGGATGCAAGGAGCGGAGGGAACAACGAGTTAGAATAATTTAGAACAAAACTTAGAACGTCTAAACGCTCGATATCGAGTATCGAGAAGCCAAATCGACCGGACGATGCATAGAAGATTGGTAAACTCTTCTTCTCGGCTCTGTTCTTGTTTTCTCCTCCTCTTGAGTTTCTCACCTTGGCCTGCTGCATAGCCTCATGCTCGCTGAAAGTCTTCCCAGCGTTGACGCCCTTCGGAGGTCACTTAGCCGCAGGGTTAACCTTCTTAGGGTTGGCTTTACGAGGGTTAGGGTGACCGCGGTTCATTGAACTCTGGGTGACGTTCGCGAGGGGAGGAGGATTGTGGATCTTAGAATGAGGGTTTTGCGAGGGACCTACGTCCATCTGCTGAGGAAGGGGAGGGAGGAAAGGGTTTGAGTTTTAGAGAAAAAACGGCAGAGGGAAACGGACGGCATGTATAAAAACCGTCTTGGAATTCTTACCTGCATTCCTGACATGAGTCTATTAAGCTCCTCCTGCATCGACACAGGATCAAGTCCACTGCTCATAATTTCCTTAAGCTTCGTGTTAAGCTCCAGCGCATCCGCGAGAGCGCCGACGTCTTCCTCGGCGTCCACCTCGAGGTCCTTGGTCTGGGGGGGGTAGGAGGAGGGGTAGTCATCTTCGTCGGAGTAGTATTCGTCAGAGAAATCATAGGCGTTCAAATCGGACATTATTTACAGTTTTTAAGGGGTCTGGAGGTAGCGAGGGTTGGGTGTAGAGGTGCAGGGAACGGGGGGAGGGGGGGGTAAGTTTAGAGTTAGCGTTGCGGAGAGAGGGGTTTAAGGTGTCGCAAGAGTGAAGGAGCGGTTTGAAACATGTGAAGGGAAGTTGGTGATTTTTTGATTGGGGTAGGGACGAGGGCGGAAAGGGGGGCTCTGGTTGCGGCTGGGAATTTTATCGACAGGTCGGTGTTCGTTCCGGCCACTTACAGTATGTTCTTGTGGATAATTGAAAAAATGGAGGTTTGCCAGGGGGATTTGCCAGGAGCAATCCAGAATACAAAAAAAATCACAGTACCTTCCTTTACCGAAAATCTCGTTATATAATGTATACCTATTTTGCTGTATTCGCCTTCCTGCTTTCTACCGTCGGAAGCTTCCATCTTTCTACAAAAATACAAATACGAGCTGGTCGAAGATGGACTCAGCGAACATTTGTAGGACACACAAACCTTCACGCCGCCGCCGTCGAACTATCAAACTTCCCCACCGCCGTGACATACGAAGTAGAAGCTGGTCCACCCCTCGGAGTGATCCTCGAAGAGTTCCAATCAACCTCTGACTCCTCCGTAACCCCTCTAGTCGTCTCTGACGTCTCTGAAGGCTTGAACGCAGCCCGTCTAGGCGTCCGCACAGGCGACGTTCTCATAGGTATAAACGGTCTCAGTGTACTCGCGCCTACTATAGGTTTCGACATTGTTATGGAAGCGATTAAGAATGAGTTTATGGGGGAGACAGGGAAGGTTAAGGTGACGTTCTTTAAAGGGAGCGAGGTGAGAACGTGGATTGAGAAAGCGGACGGAGCGCAGATTATAGCTAACAAGGATTCGGAGCAGTTTGGTGGCGTTGAGGGTTTCGACAGTTTACTGGGTACGATCCTCGGCGGCGGGGAGGTGGAGGAAGTAGTTGAGGAGGTTGCTGACGTTGGTGGTGAGGGTGAGGTTCTGAACGTCTTCAAGGATTTGAACATTGAGGAGGAGGAGGTTAAGGAGGTTGGGGTTGGTGAGCTTTTCGGGTCTCTATTCAAGGAGACCGTGAGCGCAGTCAGCACGGGGCTGAAGGAGGAGCCGGAGGAGAAGCAGAAGGAGAAGGGGAAGGGACTCTTCGGGGGGATGTTCTCGCAGGTGAGAGTGTGTGAGGAGTGCGAGGAGCGAAGCGACGAGTTGAAGATGCGGTATCCAGACAGGGTGGGTGTACTGGATGTTGGAAAGGATCAGGGTTGAAGCGACGCCGATACTTCGAAATTAACAACCCGAACGCCCCTTCTTTTTGCAAATCGCTTCGCTCGTCGCAGGAGGTTGTTCAGATGGAGGAGAACCCTAACCAGTTCGCGAACCCGCTCGACGACGAGGCGAGGGAGATGGAGGGACCGAGGGATGCGCCGAATTCAAACGCATTGGATTTGCAGGATTGAGCTTTTTTATTTCCGGGGAGGGTTTGTTGATGAGGTGGTTGGACAGAAAAAAAGCCCTTTTAGTAGATAAATGAAAACCTATCTTTATTCTTCTTGTGTTTGACCCCACTCCCTTTCTCTCTCTCTTTTTCTCCTACACCCTGAAAGAAGAGAAGACCTCCTAGTGGATCTCCGCCCCTTTTGCATGTAACGTTTAAATGTCTTCTCCCCTCTCTCTCCCCCCCCTCCCTCCCCTCACGCGCGCGCTCTCTCTCTCACTTATTCTGTCCCCTCCCCCTCTGTCTCCTTGGCGAGTGCTTCGGCCTTCGCCTCTTCCTCCCTCTTCTCCCTCCTGGCCTGCACCCCTTCTCCTCCTTCGGCGATTTTTGCGCCCTCGAAGAGGATCACGCCGCATGTCATATTGTCACGGCTACCCCTCTCCAAACAAACATCCAACATCTGAGGAAAGGCGGAGGGGCGGTTTTATTCGCGGGGCGTTAGCATATTTATTTCTCCCTTTTCGTAGAAACTTTTCTTCTCCTCTTCTCACCTCCTCACTAATAAGCCCAGCCTTCCCCTCCCCCTCCCCCAATATCTCCTCCACCAACCCACAACACTCCTCATTACTACAAACATCCCATATCCCATCACACGCGATAACGATATACTCATCCTCCCCCTTCCTCTCCTTAATCTCAATATCAGGGTACGCTGTAACCTTCTGTTCTTCCGGCTTCAAATCAGGACGGTCCTTGTACTGAAAATCACCCAGAGCCCTGGAGACTGCCAAATCACCGTCGACGCGTTTCATGGAAACGTAACCTCCCGCGTTCTCGATGCGGGAGGACTCGGTGGGGTTGTACGGCTTGTGGTCGTCTGAGAGGGGAAGGACTGAGGAGGTCTTGTAGCAGGAACGGGAGTCGCCTGCGTTGGCGCAGATTAGATGGGTAGGGGTTACGACGACGCAGACTGCCGTGCAGCCTGAGCGGTCTTTTTTGGATGACATTGTGGGGGTTTGAAGCATTTCGACGTCGATTTGGAGGAAGCAGGATTGGAGGGCGGAACCGAGGGTGGAGGGGTCGGTGGGGGAGGCGACGTAGTCTTTGTATTTTTGCTGGGATTTTAGGATTCGGGTGATGTTGGAGGCGGCGTATTTGGCGGCGAATTGGCCGCCGTGGCCGTCGAAGACGGAGAAGAGGGAGACGCCTTGGAGTGTGAAGTGTGAAGTGTGAAGTTTGAAGTGTGGGGGGAGGGTTAGACTTCAATGTGTGCTGGCACTCCTTCCTCCTTGCAGACCAAAATCCCTCCCTTCACACGTCGTGTTATCTACCCGTCACAGGTGTCTCAATCGTACTCGCTGTATCGTTCTCCTTCTTCCTCTATTCTCACCAGGTAACTCCTCATCAAGGTTCGGTTCATAACAATGGCTATCCTCCATATCCACCCTCCACCCCTGCATGCTGCTAACCCCGTAACGGAGACCATGGGCTTCCCCTTCCTCAGTATCCTCCTTCTCTGTTACTGGTTTGTCTAAAAGGGTTCCCATCTAAGACAAGACATTCAAGAACGAACGAATAGGGTTAGTATTAATGAATGAACGATTTTGCAACGGTTTGGAGACACAAAGTCGGATGAAAGCCCCAGCCCCACGGGAGCAGGCTTTTAATGTCCAAACCAACTTTTTTGCGATTTAGCACTGACATTGTAGCGTTTGCAGCGTTGATTCGAATTTAAACAAGATTTTAAAATACTACAAAAGGGCAAGCACACGTTGAAAAGAGTAGAGCGTCTATGAATGGAATTTACCTTGGAATTGAATTATGAGGGGTTTTTCAGCGATTTCAGCGATTTGAAGCAAAAATCAGTACTCAATCATTAAATAGGGCATTAATATGGCAAATGAGAGCACGAGATTAGTTACTAGTGGCGATAGCTTATATGATAGGTGAGATTAATCAAATTCATTCGACAAACATCGTTAAAATCATCGTTTGAATGCCCACATTGATCCAATGCGAGGAGATGGGTCCCTGTTGATGCACCTCTTTGCGATCTTTGCGAAGAAAATTGTAGACCATGCGGACGCCTCTTCGCCTCATCATCGCCTTCGATCTATGTGCCTCAACCGACCTCAACTCGTCCATTTGGCATCTCCTTATGCCTCCATATGCGCAGGTTGCTCGCTTCCGTCCGTTTCGTACCTGTTTTGCGATGAAGCCAAGAAGAAGCTGGTCTCATCCAAAGCAGATGCTCTCGCAGTCCGCGCACACGCAACGTTTAACGGACGGACGCCGCGCTTCCCCCGCGGCTGACGGTGAACCGAGACGTTAGGGTTTTGTTGGTGTTTTTTGACATGGTCGTTGTGTCGTCGAGCAGTTTTCATGTTACATTACTTACGTCGTCGCTGTGCATGGCTCTCCCTTAACATTGCATCCGGTCGTTCTAAATACTAACAAAAATAAACGCCGACAAAACCCTTTCATAATCTAAAGCGATGAGGAAAGCACAGAGCCTTACTGTTCAAGATGTCTGCCTCAGCACGACGAATCCGACGAGGTGAGGAAAACAAACAACAAACGTGACACAACCCTTCACTTTCTTTTATATAACATCTTCTCTAACGTTCACACGAAAAAATCCCTCCCCCCCGTTGTACAACAGTCCCTTCCGAATTTCGATCCCCTCTCAATCCACCGTGCGACCTGCTACGGTTCAATCGACGGTTCAATAACAGGTTTCGGTCTCCTCTCCTCGTGCCTTATATCGTCTTCCCTCCCCCTCAGGCTTTTGCTTTCTATATGCGTGGGGTGTTGTGTGGGGGATAGTGTTTGTATGGCTGTGGGTCAGGTTTTGAGTAATTTGGAGATTAGGAGGAAGGAGGGGGAGGTTAGGGAGGAGGCTAGGGGGAGGTTGAGGCAGGGGGAGGCGGAGGAGAGGCTTAAATCGGTTTATGTGGAGAGGGGGGTGGGGGAGGAGGATGCGGAGAGACTGGTTCAGGTGAGGGGGGGGGAGTGGAGGCGACGATGATGTTTATACACCGTGGCTGTTATTGTTTGTGGTCTGGATCGCAGCTCGCCAAGAGGCAGCAAAGATTTCCGCTGCTTTATTTTAACTCGTCGCTTCGCTTCGCTCATCGTTGTGCGCAGGTTTTGAAGAAATATCCTGATGTCTTTGTGGATGCGTGGGTGGGGGAGGGGAGGTTGGAGGAGGGGGACGGGGCGGTATGGAAGGAGAGTTACGCAATGTTTATTAGTTTTTCAGGTGAGAGGGGGACTTCGGTTTGGGTGCAACCTTTGCAACACTAATGACACTACCAATGGTAAATCTAATTCTTTTATCAATCTTATACAGTGTTCAGCTGCTTGCCATCACTGCTGTACTCACTGTTCCTGCTCATCACTCCGTCGCTCCCGAAAACGATTACTTGCGTGACGGTGATGCTGATCGGTTTCGGCTTGGGGACGTGGAAGTCGGCGTTCTTCCAAGGGGACCCCGTGAGGTTGGGGCTAGAGACCATGGGAATTATCGGGGGCTGCGGGGTAGTTAGTGCGACGTTGGCTTGGATTATTGGCGGTGGACTTTAGGACCTTTTTTGGGAGGAGATAAGGAGTGGGGGTGTGGCGTGTTTTTCACGCAAAGTGACGCAAAAAAGTGACGCAAAAGCGAAAGTGATGTGTGTGGGGCGATAGAAAAATTAATGTTCTTTCCATTTCAAATCAAATCCAATGTTTCAGTTTCCAGCGCCTATGATTTGGACATTGACCTTTCGCGTTCTGGGACCATCTGCGTCTAGCATTATCACAGACTGCCAGGCACCCAACACGAGCTCGCCATTCTGCAGCCGCAAAGGGAAGGTCGTCGTTGCTGTTAGAAATGGCGAATGTTGTTGGTAGTACGTACGTACTGAAGGCCTCGAACACACTCGTAAACTCTGCTCACCTCAACCTGAAGGACAACGCTAGTTCCGACCAGCATCGATATTAGGTGGGCGTTGGCGTTGATCGGCTCCTGCGCCCTCCACCTCTTGAGGACCTCGGGGTCTTCGATGTTCCAGCCGTTTTCGAGGCAGCGGTCAATCTCAGAGCGCCACTCAGGAGCCTGAGAGGGACGCGAGGTGATGTCGTTGTGCTTATAACTTACGCCAGGAGTCCGACGGGAGGGGATAGGGTGGCGGTCGTCTATAGGCGCGAGCTTAAGGAGCCAAGTTCGGAGATCGGAATCGAACCCCTCTTCGTACTCGTTGACGTAGATGCCGACGGTGGTGTGCGGAGTGGTGATAGTTACTGTGCCATGCTCAATTGGCGACGCATCCACGAGGGCCACGATAGACTCCGTCAGGTCGTGGTTTGATATTGTGCCATCAGGTTCAGTAGAGGAGGAGGAGGGCACGTCACTGGTCGATTCTACGGTCAGCGTGTCGAAAAGCGAGTAAATTCGGTTGCACTCGTTGATGCTGGCGCGGAGCGCCATCGGACGAAGGAGATGCAGAGGGCGTGCTGACATTGGAACGAACGTGGACGAGGGCACAACTATTAGGGTAAATAAAAGAAGGAGAAGGACCGGCGATGTAACTACGTCATGCATCTTGAGCGCACAGAGTGGTGAGGATGGAAGTTGTTGAACTGCCAAAATGCCCTAAAAATAATTTGTAATCATTCCCTCTCCTCCTCTTTCAACGTTTCGAGTTTAATATGCAAACTA
The DNA here is from genome assembly GCA_030267945.1 of Triparma strigata. Lineage (NCBI taxonomy): Eukaryota > Bolidophyceae > Parmales > Triparmaceae > Triparma > Triparma strigata. The sequence goes on from BRXY01000008.1 coordinate 58,561, forward strand.
CGCCCTTCCTATTGCTAATATCAGTCTTGGTATGCTCTGTCCAACCGTTCCGACTGATTCCTTCGGGGAAAAGTTTTGTAGCAAATCGAAATAGCCTGTCGAAATCCCTGCCAGCACAGCCAGGAACAATCGCAACTGAAGAGCCTCAGACACGTTTACCGCGTGATTATAGGAGCTTCACGTTCAGGAACAAGTACAAGATTAATTACGACGTGTCCTGCGCCGGATCTGATAAGCCGCCAATCCTCTTGATCCACGGTGAGCTGCGAGGAGCGAAGCGACGAGCTGAGAACGTTGCATGTATGGAATCCCTATGCACGCCTTGTCTAACACCAAGGACTACATCTTCCACACAATATATTAATAGGCTTTGGAGGCTCCATCAACCACTTCAGGTACAATGAGCCCGTTCTGACGGACGCCGGCTACAACGTCGTGAGAGTTGATTTGCTGGGCTTCGGAGCGTCGGACAAGCCTCCTCCTTCTGGTGACTTGGAGTACAACATGGAGCTCTTCGCCGAGGTTTCGAAGGAATTAATTGACCACGTCGAAGCGGAGACGGAGGTCGTGGAGGGGAGGAAGTGGATCGTCGGAGGTAATTCGGTAAGTGGTTGGTAATCCACAGTGCAAGTTGAGACGCCTTTCAATCTTACTCGTCGCTTCTCCCCTCACTCAAGATCGGAGGCTTGACTTCGCTCATGGTAGCAAGGGAGCTGGAGGAGCGCTGCAGGGGAGTCGTCTTGTTCAACGCAAGCGGAGGAATGACTAGTTTCAGATACGAGGAGCTGCCGTTGCTGGCCCGACCAATCCTTTGGCTGCTGCAAAACGTCATTCTTAAGCAGTTTGGGAACGGGTTCTGGAATAACTTCAAGCAGCCGGAGAACGTCGAGCAAATTTTAAAGTCTCAGGTCTACGCCAACAACAACACCAACGTGGACGACGAGCTGCTAAGTATAATTCTCGACCCCAGCTATGACGAGGGTGCAAGGGAGGTTTTCTTGGCTGTGTTCGGTGGAGGTGAGAATTTTGTTAGGAGCGAAGCGAAGCTGAGAAGGCGTTGTGTACGACTTCATCGAGATACTTCTGTACTAAATGTTCCACTTCCTTTGTGACTCGCTTCGCTCTTTGCAGAACCCGGCCCGACTCCGGAAGAGGTTCTAAAGGACTTGGGGAACAATGTCAAGATCCTCGCCCTATGGGGGACAGGTGATCTGTGGACGCCGTTGGAAAAAGGGTTGCATCCGGGGAGTAAATTCGGGGAGATGATTAACCAGGAGAAGGGCGTGGAGTACAAGTTGGTAAGGCTCCCCGGAGCCGGGCATTGTCCTATGGACGAAGTGCCAGATCAATGTCATGAGGCGCTTCTGCCGTGGTTGAAAGATTTGAAATAAATGATTTACAAGCTAAGAGTTCTCTTTTTTCTAATTTTATTCATAGAGCGGAGGTAAACGACTAACGTTTTGTTGCCGTTAACATACACTTTTGTGGGTTAGGGTTAGGGTTAGGGTTAGGGTTAGGGTTAGGGTTAGGGTTAGGGTTAGGGTTAGGGTTAGGG